>CAJPEV010003527.1:0-30022 GCA_905338385.1 Darwinula stevensoni | reverse complement strand
GCTTGGAAATGTTCAGGAATGCATTTCTTGGGGATTTTCACATTTAACTTCCACGTGTTATTATGTTTATCAGCATTTATTTAATGTCTTGCATAGTTTTTATCATTTGTGTAATATATAATGCATTTGTCGAGCAATAAAAAAAAAACAGCATTAGGTATTCGGAAATATTACTCAAGAATAAAATTGTCCGCACTTGCAGGCTATTTTGTGCGGCGGTTTTTTTCCGCGGACTTTTTATGTGGGTGGTTTTTCTGCGGACTTTTTATGTGAGCGTTTTTCTGCAGGCGTTTTCTCTTCTCGCGTCCATCTTCGCCCATCTTACATGAGCTCGACGTCGACTCGAGACGTCAAAATGCCTCTTCACCTCAACCTTGAAATGCTACGTCCCTTCCAGAAACGTCAAGACGATTCGACGCTTTTCGTTTCCAATAATTTAAATTTTCTATGCATGAGCAACTGAGAAAAGTAAAGGTCAACAGAGTTAACAAGCTAAAAGGTTCTTCGATCTCCAAAACAGAATTTTAAAATGTCGTCATATTCCCCACCAGTAAAATGAAGAAAAACAGCCAATGCATTTCGTAACAGTACAAGACGGAGATCCTCAGACGTCGCAACGGTACAAGAAATCAGATTCCAAAAAGGTCACGAGATTTTCCTCGGTAGACCAACCTCCATGCACCAGGAATTCTCATCAATATTCGAGTAACACGTTGACATTGACACAAATGATGTCCACTCGCCGAGTCCTCACAAAGTCGCTTTTTAACTCAATGCCATCGGGGAAGGAAGCATCCACGCGGAGTCGAACACGCGCGCATCCGAATGCGCGCGGAATCGAATACGCACGAACGAGCGAACGAGCGCCGAGTCGAATATGCCCTCCGGGCCCATCCCCGAGTGAAAGACCCGAGCGACGGACGCATCGCGGTGAGCAGTCCCGTCAGAGCATCCGCCTGGATAACGCCTCGCCTTCCGCCCTCATCAGAACGGACGTGGAAGAAGCACGATGCGTCTCCTTCAGATCCTGCTGGGCGTCCTTTGCCTCTCTCTAGTCAGTGCCGACATCAAGTTCCAGTCGACGGTCGAGGAAGACGCCAAGAACTTTTGTGGGGGTGAGTCCGATTCTCCTGAATTTTTTCCATCGCGTTTTCGTAAAGTTTCGAGAAAAGAAAAGCCACGGAACCCAAATCTCGCTCAGAGGAATTCGAAAAAGCTCCTCAAAAACGAAATCTGAAGATGAAATCCATTCAGGACGAAGACTTCCACGTGACCCCGATTGCAATCTGGAAAGACTCGTGAACATTAAAATCATTCGAAGTTTCATCCTGAAAGGTTCCGGGCATAATTTATCATCCGATCGAGACGATTATCAGGATATTTTCCCAGACGATTCAGTAAGGACACTCGACGGGAGTCAGGCAGTAAGCAAAGGTCAGTAAAAGTCATTCGCACACGCCAGCAAGGGCATTTCTCACGGTGTCGACGTTTTCTGGTTTAATGAGGATTCATTCTTATCTCATCAGTTTCTCACAGCGGTAATGCTAATTAGAATTTATAATAATAATAATAATAGGCATACCGTCTCATTCGTAAAAAAAATAATAATAATTAGTGGAAATTTCCGGTTGAGCACGTGTGACGTTGAGTGGCACCACTCGTGACGGTGAGCCAGGCCGGCATTGCATGACTGGCGGATTCTCGCGAATCTGATCGCGGTGACTCACTCTCGCGATAGCGAAGACGCGGTGAATTGTTGCCGCGTTAGCGTCGCGAATGAGGCAGGCTGCACTCGAGGGGGGGAAAAAAAATTCACATTGTGTCGAAGGCCCAGAGATTTTCCCACATAGATGGAGAAGTCCGTGGGAAGACGGATGCTTCATTGTCTCTTGGCATTCAATCTGCGAAAATCTCTGAGGGTTCTCGACGCAATTATTTCTTTCAACGTGTATTTCTCATGTCTTTTTTTTTTAGGCTCATTGAAAGGCGGGGCAACGCACGCCGTCGTGACCATCACGTGCGAGAGCGCCTCGGCTAACAAGGACAATGAAAATAAGACTAAGGACGGGTGCTTAGCTCAAGCAGGAGGGAAAATCCCCATCAAAATCTCCTTCACTCCAGGTAAATCTCGGTTTAGATATTCGCGTTCCCGAGAAAAAAAAAAAATTTTATANATAAAAATTTTGGAACGTTCCTTGACCCCGCGATCAGGGTTGTCAGAATTTGTCAAAGCAAAGACCCAAAAAGTAAAATCATATATGAGATTCTTCTCCCTGGAATCCCAGGGAAAACGAGGGCTTGGGGTCCGGTGTGCCCACTCCCATGCGATGGTATGATTCAGTTGCGATGGGAGAAAGTGAGAGAAGCTTGGCTTCTTTCCGTAGAGATTCCGCGATGATCGATGCCCGAACCACTCGGATCGATTCATCGACGCATTAGAGCCGACAGGAAAAATGAGGATTTGCGAGGGTAGCAGCTTCTAAAGGCAGGGTTGCAGCCGCCCAGAAGGCGCTTACGAGAACGGAAGTCAAACATCGAAAGTGGGAATGCAAAGTGGGGAAGCCCGGGGTCCACGCTCCTCGCGGGGGAGCAAGGACGCCCGTTGACGTCGTGAAGGTCATGGCCAGGAGGAAGCACTGTAAATGTCCTCTGGGGAGATATCCCCTGCTGGTCAAGGTCGGGACCGGGGCGCCACGAGGCGTTTCGGTCCATCTCGATTTGAGGTAGGGTGTTATAGCCATTTAAAGGTCGTTGGGGATGCATTTTTAACAGCTCTTTTGCGGTTAAGCGCCCTTTGAGGTTTATTTTAAACCGGAACTTCCAGAATCCGGAAGAGAAACGCGGAAGCGATGAATGCAAATGAGAAACAACAAAAATTCCAAGGTTGAATTTGGAAGCTTTTCGGATCCTCTTCCGTGTGTTTTAAATAATCAAATACTTGAGGTAGACCGAACGGGGAGGAAGTCCCCCCCTCCCCCGGAAGGGTACAAGGTAACACGTGTTGAGGATGCGAAGGTCACCTACCTCGATTCGAGTGGGAACACCGGCACAACCGTCTTACAACACCGAAGGTGGCTTCTTCACCCTTCAAGTCAGCTGACAACCCTGACCGCATTCCCCGAGGAAGTCACCGTAATCAAATAGGGGAAGTGGAACGAGGGCAGATTCATTCGTTTCCCCCTTCCCCCCCCCGACCTTCGTGATAAAAATAAAGGACCGAAGGCGTGAAGCAAGTGATGAAATTCGTCATTTTTTTCGCAAGAATTCGACAGCAAGAAGGTGCGCCAGCGGGCAGTGGCCCCGGTGTTCGGCGGCCTGAGCCGACTGCCCGGTCTCAAGGAGGTCATCTGCGACGAGAGCGTCGGGAAGCTCTGCTCCACCAAGGGGAAGCGGCAGACGCTCAAGACGGATCTCAAGATCCCTCCGCTCATCCCCACCACGGTAGATTCATTTATTTTATTCGTTCCCGATTCGATCGACTCGAGTGACGTTTTTAACGTCCGCGCTTCTGGGACACGCGAAGCATCGACAAGTAATTCGATGGGAAGATATTTCGGCTCGGTGCAGGCATCCAACAGAGAGCCTTCGACTGGCTTAAAATTAACGACGAATCCGTGAGTCAACTGGAGGATTTTGGCAATTTTTGGTAAGTGAGTGGGATTCACACCAGATCCGGAAATCCGGAACGGTTGGAATGAAATATTTGGATTTGTTGGGTTTGATCCGAAGAGCGTTTTGGCGAGGTTTTTTTTTTTATAGATACGGTAGTCGTAGTAATGTTGTATCCTCCCAAACTTGACCACCTTTACCACTGTGGTGAAGGCCATCTGGCCGATAACGGTCGTCTTTCTTCTTTTTCTTGTCTGCTCCTTCTCCGCTCTCCTTCGACAAACTCCAGTCTCCCAGTGGGCTGTGCGGGGGGGTTAGCGCAGGAAGAAATCCTTAATCAAGACGTCTCCACACAGCGTCTTTCGGGGGAAGTATATGACGTTTGACTGATTTGAACCCCAAATCTTTGCAAAATCAATTTCGCAAATCCACAGATTCACTCTTTCCTGCAGTCACTACGAGGGGTGATCGGAAAGTAGCAAGACAAGGCCAGTAGTTCTGAAAAAAAAAAAATGTTAACCAGTCACGCATGTATTGTGGTAATATCTACCCTGCACTACTTCTCAATATCGTCACCACCCAAGTTGAGACATTTGTCCCATCGAAGAACCGGCTTTTCCATGCCATCCCCATATAATTTTTTTGTCCTGTACGTGCAACCACTCTCGAACCGCATCTGGAACCGCAGCATCTGCAGCGAAATCACGTCCGCCGAGGTGTTTCTTCGAAGGCCCGAGCAGCTGGAAGTCGCTGGGCGCGAGATTAGGGTTGCATGGAGGATGATCGAAGGCTTTCAGCCGAAACCTCTTCAACAGCTCCTGCGTCTGGCAGGTCCTCGGTCATCCTCCATCATCTCGCGCCCAGCGACTTCCATCTGTTCATACTTTGTTCGAAATGTTAGAAGTAGCCATTTCTGAAACACATGAGAAAATCCTTTGTCGTCATGTTGCTACAACTTGCTGAAAATAAACTCCCCACAGTTTTATTCCTAATACAAGTACAAACTCCCAGGAAGAAGCAGATTAGTGCCGTCATATGCCAAATATATATACAACCCTGTAAAGTCAGAAAATTGCGAAAATTTCAGTCATCCGTGGAATTGCCCCTCTGTGACCTACAGGGGAGAGAGCTCTAGCTGCAAACGATGCACCATTTTTGCTGGGACATTACCGCACTCGGGGGTATAAGCCACTATAGCTCATTACCTCTGTAAGCAATTGTTGGTCCAGCAAAACTGACTCTGATCGACTCACGGATTTCATGTTAAATGCTTGCCGATGGTTTCTTGGGGGAAACCGAGGGAGAAATAAACTTCGTAAAAATAAACGATTGAAAAATCCAAGCAAAGCTTTCGCACGAGCTGGAAATGTGAATTCTTTCGAATGGCGATCATAGGATGACGTTACATTATCGAAAAAAAACTCGTTTCTTCGCCCTTCGAGCGAGAGTAACTAAGCTTTCGCGTTCTGGAGACTTTTTTTTCTAAATAAATGCTTTTGAGAGATTAACATCAGTATCAGAGAAAGCAATGGATGGAGAGAAATTGAGAAATTCTTATGAAATAATTTCACTTTCTCCGCGAGGACAAATTTTTTTTCATCCCAGTTAGATAGCATCAAATTTTTTTTTAAAGACGATACTGGAATGAATAATCACCGAATTCATCTCTGAAACTTTTTTTTTTCTCCAGGTGGACACGACAGCGCGATACGAGCTGTACAACGAGAGGGACGAGATGTTGGTCTGCTTCGCCATTCCCATCAAAATCCCGCCGGGTTTCGGACGATAAGCCGCGAAACATTTATAAAATTGCCCTCAACATTTATCGACATTTATAGCAGCCCAGCTGCCGGGAATAAATGCGACTTTGTTTTTACTGCTTTACGTCCAATGGGAAATTTGGGAAAGTGTTTGTTTTTATGACTTCTGAAATTTATGCATTTGGGTGTGGGTAGATATAAAATAAAGACGATATCCTTACTTGGTTTTTTTCTTATCGTTTTCTAATATTAACTTCAAAACCGGCTCCTGAATCAATCAATTCTTATCAAATTCGGGATTGATTAAGAGGAATGTCAAGGTCATGCTGACAGTTGCGGCTGTGGCAGCTGCGGAAAGGAACTCCCACCTTTTCAGTATCTGATTTTATTTTCTGCTCCTTTTTCATTGTTCTCTTCGCAAAAACAAATGAACACAAGAATCGACCTCCAATTTCAATATTTTATAAGACAAAACAGCAGTAATAAAAAAGTGGCTCAGAAAATAATTTTTGGAAAATAAAACTTTTTTTACCCTCCGTGCCCAATCGTGCTCGGTGCGTAGGAAAGTGCTTTCACGGATTCATGCTGAAGAAGGGTGCCACCCTGGTGGCGGATCCTGGTGAACCTTGGGTGCACCCCTGGTGAACCCAAGGTATTTATCGGATGAGAAGTAAGCAACAGCAGCTCTGACCCAAAGTCGAAGAGCATGATTATCCCATAATTAATATTTTTCACAAAATTATGACACATTTTTCGACAAGAGGCACGTCGACATTGACGATTAAGACGATTAACAAAGCGAATCGTTTAAGATTAAGAAAAATTAATTTCCACACGATATTTAAAAGAAATACGGGGCAGAACATTTATTCAATAGATTAAGTTCTCTGCTGTCAATGCATTTTTTTTGCGCCAAGGTTTTTGCACGAGAATTTCCAACGAGAGTAGCTCGCCAAGGCGGACGACCACCCAGCAAGGCACTCGAGCCTTTCAGGCACACTGTATCAATAAAAAAAAAGATTTTGGCCGAATCAATGAACTTTTAAAAGGACACTCGTTTTCCCAGTTTCTACGAAAAACCCACTGTGCCAAATTCCACGTAAAATTTCACCACTCATTGCTTTCGAGGATTTTTGGATACCGATAGGAATTCATTGATCTATCAATTAAAAAATGTAAAATCATCCTTCCCGCTTCCGTTTGGATGAAAAATAAAAATAAAAAAAACAAGGAAGATGTACACCACCGTAGAAAAATTTTTAAATAGCAAACCAAGACGAACGATTGGTCAGACTTATACCAGCAAAAAGCGAAAAATTGAGCTAATTTAAAAATAAATACTTTCTATCATCGTCAATTCGGAGAAACTCGCCGGAGAAAAATTGTGTCGATTTTTCTTCCTGATTTGAAATAATCTTTGTTCATCGTCGACCCAATCGGAATTTTTTTCCCCATCAAAACGTTTAATTTTACATTTACAAGTTCGAGGACACGAGGAAACGTGTAATCCACTCGACACGCCTGACGGCCCTTCAAGGCTCATCTGATGACCTTGGCCTTATCTCGAGTAATAATAGATTCCAATTAGCGCATCCGTTTACAAAAACGGATGGAACTTGCGCGACCGCTTCAGAAATGTTTGGAATTTCCGTAAAAAAAAAAAAATTTCACCTGGCGCTCAAAAATGTCTCGCCGAGAAACTTTTATTCGGGCTGAAGATTTTCAACATTTTTTTGTGGTAAATTTGCCTAGTTTCAAATTAAATTTTGGCGCCGCCAAGGATTGAGAAAAAAATCCGCGCATACCGGGTTGTCCAGGAGGGGTTTTATGATCAATAACTTTATAACAATATTAAAAAAAATAGCGAATACCATTCGACTCGACATTTCGCCCATCCCGGACAAAAAAATTGCCGCGCGATTTCGCGCACCGCAGTTTCGATGCGCGCTTTCTGCCGATTCTCGAGGATAAACGACGGATTCATCGACGACTTATCCTAGATTCTCGAGGATTAACGACGCCCTCGACATGGCCCAGAAAAAAAAAGGTCAAAGGAGCAAGCAGTTGACTTTTCTCTATCTATAACAAAACATCGCAGAGACTTCGTTTCTCAAGCTTTATAATGGCTATTTTGTTACATAATTAAAAAGTGACCGATCATTAAATCCCCACCCGGACTTAATACCGTAAGAAATGCTCTTTTCTCATAGATCCATCGATCTTCGTCGAAGATCGGGGTCCGATGCGATCGGTTCGGTCGGTCTCCTTGTCTGATGCGGCGTCCCTGGCTCGACTCCAGCCGCGAAGGCTGACGATCAGAGGCTGACGATCGCCCATCATCAGCCATTTCCCGATCGAAACGGTTTAAAACCCTTCCAAAAGCAGCTCGACAAATCGACAGCATGCAAATCCGCGAACGAGACACGGTCGCGGCGGACCCGGTCGCGGCGGACACGGTCGCGGCGGACCCGGTCGCGGCGGACACGGTCGCGGCGGAACCGTTCGAGTTCGGCAAGATTAATTATTTGGACGCTGGACCCTCTCCTCCGTCATTTGAAAGAGAAAACGGACCTTAAAGAGAACATTGCATGAAACACTTTACGGTATGTTAAAATTCCCATTCATTTTTTTTCATGTTGGGTAATTAAATCGGCGCTCGGTTTCGGCTCCTTCCGTTCCCCTAGGCCTAAATTTTTTCTTCGTACATCAGATGACATTTTCAAAATTATTTATTTAAAACAAATAGCAATCGGTGACTCGAGGGAGATCCAAGAAATTCGCATCATACGGGCGGACGAAGACGTGGCAGGTCCTTTTTTTCCTGTCAGAAAGATTCTCTCCGAAGAAGGGCTATTCGATTTTATCGGTAATATGATTTTTTTTTCCCTCTTTCGAAGGTTCGACACCCGCGAGATGCCCTCGGCGAGACACGCAATTAAACCGTTGCATTCGGATCGATCGCCATTCGAGAGAATATGACTCCTTCGGCAGATCGCGAAGCACCGCCGCCCTCATCGACGGGCCGAAGGAGAAGATTCCCCCCGCGAGCACGCGGTGAGAACGCGGTGAAAAAGGGATCGGCGACTCCCGGGAATCCCAAGGCCGTCTTGATCGACGAGATAAAAAAAAAAAGAAAAAAAAAAGAAGAAAACTGCCCTCGGACGCATGCAGTGGATGAGCCGATCGACAGAGATGGGCGCGTGTGGTCGTGAGGCCCCATCGCCGTATATTTTACACCGTCGAGCCCACCGAGGAAGTCGACCAGACCCGCGAAAGACTCCTCGGCGACGATTCGAGCGGTCGATGACGTTCCGGTCTCGCGTCGGGTTCGTGCGGGTCCGTCCCTCGTCGAGGCCAGATCGTCTATGGGGATCGACTGCACGATGAACCGATGAATGAACATGATCTTCGTGACCCCCGGGACGAGACGGCGACTCGGAGAGCGAATCGGAACGAGCGCAAGAAGGAAAACATTTCCACGGTTCATATTCTTTCCTGTCCTGCTGGTCGTTTTATCGTTCTACATCCGACGCGAGTCTTCCATCGTTCTTCCCAATATCTCACTGAGCACCAGAACAAATTGCAACGATCGCAAATGCGAACCACCCGGGGCCTATTCCACAGAAGATTTACAAGCTACAAACTACAAGTCTATTACTTGTAGAAGCAAGTTCCTGTTCTGCGAAAGAAAATTGTACAAGGAAGATTTACAAGCACAAGTTCATCCATTTACAAGCGAATTGAGTTTGTAAAAATGGATTCTGTTCCACAGAGCCAGATGTTTTACAAGTCTATAGACTTGTAGCTCTAATTCCTACAAGACTTTCAAGCTTGGTAAATGTATTTTCTGCACTCCTGTGCCTAGCGTAGACAATGGATTTTCCTGTTGTGACCATTGCATAAGACAATATAGGCACAGTTTTATTGCGGTACAGTGCAGTAGAGTTGGGCTCATTGCCAGCTAAAGAAGGATCGTAGCAACTTTCCTTGACGCCCTCTACGATAGAATTAACCTTGAATGTAAGTGTGGACTCGAACAGCTTCCCCACTTTGTTGGGCATATTCGATTGCACCCTATCTGGAATACGTTGACTCTGGCCTTCAGGCCAAGACATGCATATTCGATTCTGCATATCCAGCTCCTTGTTATATGAGATATCCATACGCTTTCATTGACGCTCTTTTTGCGTCATTCCGTAAGTGCTACTCGATAGAGAACTCTGGACTGCACTCAGAACTTGTAATATGAGCTGGCTCCAGTGCCTTGTAATTTTCGATTTTACAAGCACTAGTGCAAACTCCGTGGAACAGAAAATACAAATACTAGTAAATACAGCCACTCCGCTGGTGGCTTGTAGCTTGTAAATGTTTTGTGGAATAAGCCCCTTGATGGCTTCACGATGGGAGAGCACCGCACAGGTCTGACAGCGAAACGCGATAGGAACAGGGCAGTTGGGCGATCATTCGCGCTTCCCGCCGTGAGTGCTTGGCGGTACCGCGTAGATCCGACAACGCGCGATTCGAACGGGTGCGCTGTGTATGCCCCAGAGGTATGATATAAAAAATGCTCAATGTTCCATCTTATGAAAATTTTTCAGAGATGCATGAGGCATTTCTGAACATATTTTGATTGCTCTCAGATGCCACTAGATCCACAGTCCAACACTTGAAATCATGGATCAAACTGAGAGCTACATAGGACAGGTTTTTTTTTCACACGTTTTGTCTTTCTTTCTTCGTTTCATCTCCTAAGTAAAATGAATAAATACAGAAACACATTGGTTTAATTCAGAAAACAGTATCATTGACAGGAAATGGCACCAACACAGAACATAGGCAAAAAGTATGGCATACAATAGCAATATTTGGAGAATGATTTGATGACATCAATGTGGCTGCAAGCTGTGAACCTGAATGCACGTTCAAACTAACCATCAGACTTTGTGATCGGTAATGTGCTTCAATTTGTGTTCTCAAAATAGAATATATCATTTAAAAAAAACTATGGAAACCATAAGATGTTCTATCATCGAAAAGCTCTGGCATTTTCACAGCTGGCGGGAATGTTTCACATGGTTGGTTGAACTCAAGACTTCTGTGTGGTTTTGTCTGGTAATATTATTCTTTTTGACTGCTGAAGATGTCATGTGTCAAGTACACTACAGTATTTCATAGCACACCCTTTCTTGCTTTAAGAAGACATTCATGTCTCAGTTCTACACTGAATAGATTAGGGATGATTTGTAGCTTGTATTACAAAGGCATGCAGTACTGTTGAAATGTATTCAAATGATTCATGTGATGAGAGGAGGGAAACAGAAAATCCCCTTAAAGAAGAAAACCCATGAGTGAAAAGCATCAAATCTTTAATGCACCAGAAGAACTGGGAAAGTGACAGCAAGACGCACCATGTGAGGTTCAAACTCATAATAAATATGGCTCTGTTCACCTGCATGCTTATGCTTGATTATTATAAGCCTATTGATATTGAGGCACAGTTGGAAACCTTTGGAAGAAAGATAGAAAAGGAGAACAGGTCACTGGGTGATACCAGAAAATAAATGAGATGTCCTCCACCACATGAGTAAGGGTTGACTGAATGCGATGCAAACTAGGAGATAAATTCGTCTCTTGTTCCCCGAAGACAGAGGATCGTGCCCTGGAGCGGCCATTCGAGGCAAGATCTGAACTCGCAGAGCTCGCACCTGGGAAGTGAAAATCGGTAATTCTCATTAAGTCTACCAATGCACAAAAGTTTCCTTTTTACTTGGCTGGTGGGAATATCTTAGCTTCATGAAACTCACCAATAAAAAAGCCAGGGAGAGGCTGCTATAGAGTAAAACAAGATAGTATGCAAGAGACCCAAGGAGAATGCCAGCTACTGCAGCTGCAATCATCCTGAAAATACAATGAATGAGTGGCATGAAATTCTTTTGTGGTCAGCAATAATAAAATATAAACCAAGAGAAGCTAAACATGGAAAACCTACCCAACATATTTGTAGGAGCAATATGATACCAGGTCATACGTGACAAGGTCGGTACTCAGATTGGTTAAGTATATGGTAACCAGAATTAGCCCAACCTCAAGACATAGCCATGCCAGTGATGAACTTGCATGCATCCCCAGCTGTTCAGGGGAGAATCTGCCATGAAGAAAAATCAAAGGTGATTTGATTTCATACATAATCACAAAGCACTAAATTGGAAGAGGAGATAAGTTACTTGTTCTGAAGCCCAAAAACAAGGCCAGCCAAAAAGATATACGTGACAAAAGCCATGGTAGGAATGTAGAGATCAGGGGCATTGATGTCATGCTTTGGCTGAACCATTTCCTCCTTGCTGAACTGCAGGGCCCAATCCTGAAAAGTGAGGAAAATTGCAGTAATTAGCATTCGAATAAGATAGGAACAGAAAATTAATCCATGCTCTCAACATAAGATCTACTAACCCTGTGTGTGAAGGGGAAGAATAGGAGACCTATCTTCTTCACCACATACTTGGTATCAACAGCAAAATAGTACTTGAGGTTCTGAAGCTTTTGACTGTACTTTCCCAAATGCTGATCCACCATTTCCTTACCCTGGCCCATCAAATTTTGCCCATACTGGGATGCAACTCCAGCAATCAAGGGGTTCTGGAAAACGTTTCCCATGGGCATTCCCGACTGCATGGGTGCATAGGAGAAGCCTCCTGGATTGTCTGAAATTTGGAATAATTCCCCATAGAACATCAGCAGATCTCTGGACAAGGAATGATGAAAAAATGGCAAAGAAAAAACAAACATGAGGAATATCCCATAGGAGGATTGGGATTGTTAGGATCATCAAACAATAGAGGTGGTTCCTGCTCCTGAGCTCCATACTGAGGGGCATATCCACCAGCGTATCCATACGAAGCAGCGAAATCTTCTGGTGGGGGAGGACGATCTCTCCGACGCGAGGCATACATTTTAAAACTCCCTTGAAATAAACACTGCCTTCAACAATGATGGTTTGTATTGGTTAAATCCAGTTATCTTTCATTGGCTGAAGGTCATTTCTGCACCTGCATGCCAAGGAGAGACGAGGATATTCATAATCATGGGAAAACACACTCAAGCAACACTTGCAAAATGTAAAAGTTATCCTTTTCTAAAAAAAAAGTTTTAACAAAAACTTAGTTCAAAATGGCAACCAGATACAATTTTAACGACTTCATTTAGCCATGATGCCTTGAAGTGGGCACTTGACTAAGATCATGAAATATAGGATTTTCCGTGAGTGTGAAAGCTGACCAATTCCAAGCCAGGACACTTCTTTTGAAGTTCATTTCTTTTAAAACTGTAAAAATTACAACTGTTGATAATTGCTGCTTCAAGAACCATGGGCATTGACCCTCTAGAGCAGTGGTTGGCAACTGGTGGCCTGCAGAAGTCCTCCCTCTGGCCCACGAAGACCCAGATATCGGACATTATGATCTGACTATAGACATTCAGCTGCATGTTTGACATGAGACATTCAGTAAAATTGTCATTTTAGTGACATTTGGCAGGCACTGGCTTCAAACATTCAGCGTTCTGCCATCCGGCCTGCTGTGAAATATAGTTGCTGACAACTGCTCTAGAGTATGATCATCATATGGGTATTTGCAAAGATCCAAAGTAACATAACTGTAACTAGAGAAATATTGGTCAGATATTAGAAAAGAGGCCCATTAAAAACATGTTTGATGCTACAGTTAGAGTCATCTAAGGGCAGTTGACAGATTATGATGGCAGTCCATAAGAATGGAAGTTACAATATACAGTTTATTGGAATTTTTTTAAATGAGTGCAAGTTTGGTCTCAAGGGTCTGTAGATCCAGGAAATGGCACGTCCATAAAGTTCCAGAGCAATGGCACTAGCATTTATGCAATCAGCAACGAATGAATTTTGCTTTTGATAGGCTGAAAGTGTAGGAGTTGCAGGCCTATGTCTGTCTAGATATGCAGTCGGCTCAGGTTTACTTCACCCTGAACAGTTTTTCAATATTCCACATGTGACTTGCCAATGGATTTGTATCACCTTGAATTATTCTAAATGTTTTATCCATCGCTGGAGGTATACTCTCACCTCTTGGGTGAGGGTTTATCTTTATGACAGGAATAGCAATAAGCTAATTGAGTCCGTATTACAGCCGACACGGACTCATTTGTATATCACCGTGTTACGTGTAACAGATGGCAGACATGCTCTTGAACGTTCGATCTTCCAAGCGCCGGTTCACGAGAATCGCAAAGTTCTTATTAGTTTCTTGCAATAGTAATGTTTCCCATATTGTAAATTCTTGTCGCCGTAAAGGAAAAAAGTGAGCAGGGCTCTAAGATCAAGCAAAAAATGTATATTGTGAGTTTTAAAAAGAATTGCAGCGATTCCTAGTAAAACACTCCTCACGTCGAATATGCTTCCCTCTGTTCTTCCTTCGTTCTCAGCACGGATGATGTGTATTCTCTTGCCAGCCCATGGTTTTCATCAGCGCGTCACTTAAGTGGTTTTTACAAAAGAATTCGTCATACATATAATCTGGTGTCCACAGGTTTAATGGCTTTTCTTTGGTGAATGATGGCATCGGTTCGTTGCATGCGCTAGCTAGAGATTATGCCTACAATGTGAAGGATTATACGAATTCATTTGCAAATCCCTGAGCTGGAGAATATAAAAACAAGGAAGAAAAGCCTGGATGGTTAATCCGTGTTCGTACTTTTTAGCTGAATAGTACGTATCTTCAAGCGAATACTTGGCAACTTTTGAGGCAATGGCAAGCGTAGGCCAAACGCTAGGCCTAGGTCTCTGATTTCTATCGGATCATAATTGTTGGTTGCCTTGATTCTTTCCCCTTCACAACGAAGTCATTAGGGAAATTTGGAATTTGTAGATGAAACCGGGCTACTACCTTTGTTTTTGGGGTGACTTAAAGAGTCTATGTTGGCCCTAATTCTGTTTCATATGGTAGCCATTGCTTATGCAAACGTTAGACATTCATCAACACACTGTCAGACCCCAGGATCGATAGGCTTAGATCTTATCCATCATTGAGCTTTAATGGTAGTGCTGAGTAGCAGCTGCTTTGAGGTATACTTGCTACATTTAATCTAAGTTTCCATTTAAAAACCGTCGGGTTTCTCGATTTCCATGACTTGAAGCAGTAGGCCAAAGGGAGGTCTTATGGAGGAAGCAACATGGAAATTTGGCTTATCCTGTCAGTGAAGGACCAAGTAGCTAAGGTCAATGATTACTGGTTATGTTTTCCTTGGTTTTTAAACTTAGTTTTTGTTTAGAATGAAAGATTACTTCTTGCACAAGGCAACTTGCCAGCATGGTTGACTTGGAGTCAATATTAGGGTGGAGTAATAATTTTATGAGTGGACGCTCTAGGAATATACGGTGGCGATGGTGGGGTGCATGCATTGGGTGGATGAATACAGAGAATGGGGATTAGAGTGAGGCTCTGTGTTAGAACATGGGAAGTCAGCATAGTTAGGGTTAGAGGGGCTGTTTTAGGTTTCTAGAATTGCCAAGAAAGCTGTTCAGAATGATCAGCATGACTCTTGTCATTGAGATACTGGCAAATGGTGAGAGATATGTGAGATTAATGCTGGTTTCCTTAATCAGTATGGCTCCTGCTATAGCAGATCGTATATAGATCCAAGAACCATTGCTTTTAATGTGAAATAAAGTCACCTTACTGACTTTATTCGCAAAAATTAGTGTTTGATGTGTGATGTTGGAGGGTTACTTTTGCATTGAATCAGACTCTTCCCTTATTGGAGTTTGCCAGCAATCATATACCTTAACCAATCAAGCTTCTTCAGAATGAGAAAAGTAAAGAAGCCTACCCATGCTCTTGTACTGGAGACTGCATATCTAATGTAGCTTAATAATTGTCTCTTATGACTCCCAAAGACTTAATTCTGTAGCACTAGACTGGTGCTGACTGGCATGTAGAGAATAATGGCTGGTTCTGCATAGGGTGAGTTGGTCTCCAACTTAGTAAAAGAGGAAATTGCAAACTATGGTATAATTCTCAGGAGGATAGGGAACCCGTGGAAACATGATACAGTAAAAACTTGTTAATTTGAATCCTGATATGTCGAAATTCCACTTATCTCAAGGTTCAATGCTTCGTCCCAGCTGAATCCTATAAGATACCATGTTAAATATTCAGTTTAACTTGCATTTGCTCATCTTGAATTTCTGGACATCTCGAACGTCATTATCACTCCCAATTACAATTTTTTGTGGTTAACTTGAGATTGGGGTGTGAAGGGGGGAAAAATTATTGGGGGACCTTCAGTTCTTGCCTTTTACCCCTTCAACTGTTGGTTGAAGGGGTAAAAGGCAAGAACTGAAAAGCTTCTGATATAAAAGGAAGCTATATGCAGCACTTCTCCTGTCTGTCTATTGCTCTCACTTCTTGCCATTCTAATCATATTTGGTTCCTGGAGTACAAGGTGAAGGGCATTGTGATGAATTAATGTTGTGTATGGAATATCAACTCTAGACCTGAATTAGAGTCATTTATAATGAAATGGTCATCACTCCTTGAAATCAGATTATCGAGGGCCGAAAAATTGCCCCATTATCTCCCTTAACATGAGTAATTTTTTTACATTTTATTTGAAAAAAAAAATTTTTATTGGTAGAGGCAATTCCTCATAAGTCAAACTTTGGATAACTCGAAACGATTTGCCCAGTCCTAAAATGTTTGAGTTAACAAGTTTTTACAGTATTCAGAAGCTGAACATGGCTATTTTTGGGATTTAGGAGAATTTTTAGTTAGAAAGAACACTAAAGAAAATACTTATGAAATCAAAGCAGTTGTTAAGCTCTCAGTGATAGCTACAGTGGACCATGAAATCCAAGTTGCACTTGGAACTAGATTAACCCTGTAAGTATTTTTGCATTATATCTGCATCTTGCTCCTGTGCACCATTTACTTTTCTTATAGTATGGGTATGTTGGGTGCTATAGTAAATTTTGTATGCCAGTGCACAGACATCCCATATAAAAATGAAAGCAGAGTGTAGACTGGAATTTAAACATTTGATATGTAAATACCAAAGCCACATGAATTGCTTCTTGTATTTCCTTATCAACAGATGCACATGTCCCAATTAATTGATGACTTAGTCTTAACTTGTGTCATATGCTTGAAAGTCATTTTCATTGATTAGTATTGATATGCTTAACCAAGTTGTAACTCAAGGTCTCTTTGTGTTCAACCTTTGGCTACTAGTTTGATATATTTCATGAATAGTTGTTTGAGTGTATAAGGAGAGAGGAGAGTGGGTGGAGATATGGAAAAAAAGTACTGCAGTTAGTTTTGAGCTGTAATGTAAGATAATGTAGCATCACAGTCACATGATTAATATCAACATTTAAAGCATATTTCAAGTGACATTGCCTTCAATTGTATATTTTATTGAATTTTCTTCAAGTGAAACACTGTAATTAAATGTACTTTTATTATGTTATTCTCCTATTGTCCTTTTTATACTTATATTAAATACTGTGTACAGTATAGCTTGTTGGCTTAATAGCATCTCATTTCCACTTCATAGGCCCAATTTTCTCCATGAGCTCACATGAGGAGCAGGTCATTATCTCATATCTCACAATTGTTGCAGATCAGTCATGAAGATCGATTTGTGTGCATTCAGTGGGTATAAAATATACCCTGGCCATGGAAAGCGCATGGTGAAGGTTGATGGGAGAGTCTTCAACTTCCTGAATGGGAAGTGTGAAGCTTCCCATCTCATGAAGAGGAATCCACGTGAGATCACATGGACGGTCCTCTACAGGCGAAAGCACAAGAAGGGTCAAGAAGAAGAACAGGTGAAGAAGAGAACCAGGCGAACGGCGAAGTTCCAACGAGCCATTGTTGGTGCCACTCTGAATGACATCATGGCCAAGAGGAACCAGAAGCCTGAAGTGAGGAAAGCCCAGAGAGAACATGCCATTCGAATCGCCAAGGAGAAGTCCAGGGCTGCAAAGGCTGCAAAGAAGGCCACTCAACCACCTGCCAAGGCAGCAAAGGCACAGCCAAAGCAGAAGCCTGTCAAGGCTATTCAGAAGGGAGCACCCAGGGTTGGAGGAAAACGATAACAACTCTACATTATCCTTATATCCATCTACCTGCGTTTATCCCAGTTGTTTTGGCTGATCTTGAATGAACTCAACTGTGGTTCCTCATTGCTGGTTTTCCTTTCCCATTCACCTTGTCTGCTTTAAAGCTACTCGTATGAGCATGGCCATTATCAGAAAGGAGTAATATCGAGGAGAGGTTGGAGACTACTGATGAATCTGAGGCTTCTGCAAGTTGCACGACACTGTGAAATGTTTACCCATTAGGAAAAAAAAGGGAGACATTATTGAGAAATCGCTGCTCTCTGACTTTGGTGATGGCAATACTCACTGAACAAGGCAGGTCTCCTCATAGGTCCATACTTGTTGCAGGCAAGACCTACAGGAAAAACTATAAAACTGAGCTTTTTGAGCCATACTTCAATACTTTATGAAAGCATGTAAGTGTACATTGATTCAACCTGGGAAAAAGGGGGGTATGCACTTTACATTCCCCGGATCAGTTCATCAAAAACTGATTTTGTGGGATATAGTTTAACCAAGATAATCTCACTCCCATAGATATCCATTTTGCTATGATGACATTTTTTTAAAATTAGGTATGGTGCTTGTTTGCATGAGCAGTTGTCTTGTGGAAATTTTTATTACCTTAAAACTGCATGGAAAAGCTGTCTGAGGTGCTAATACTGCTTGAAATGGATATTCAGGGATTTCACATAATTTTTATGAAAGGTGGAGACATGTGGTTCATGAGACCTTGAGGCAAGTCACCTTAAAGGTGCACTATGGGTTTCATGGTGCTTACCTCAGCCACTGGGAACTTGGAGTCATACAGAACTGAGCCTATCTAAAATGTTATACCATGAACATAAAGGCCAAGAAGCTCTACCACCATAAAATGAAGGAGATTTGGTTTTCAATAATTGCAGGACTATTTACCATGTCTTCCAGCCTGGAGACATGTGAATACTATTCCTGTTGCTAAACATGAATACCTTGAACTGTAAATGTTATCTTTCCTTCTCAAACTTTGTAAGCATTCCATGCGTGCAGCCATGTATGAGTTGAAGCCAATTCAATTGGGCTGTGAGGTATTTGGCTTTGACCTCCTCACAGACCCTTCTGCTGAAAGTGAGTTCAACTTTCACACGAGAGATCCAGTCACTTCAATACACTAAGCAAAGCTGCATAGAAAAAGTTGCTCTTATTTGGTTGCAGTGATGGAGCAAATCAAGGATGATCTAGCCAGGCACAGAATCTTGGTGTTCCGAAATCAAGGGCAAGTTCCTGGGAAAAGGCATGTAGAGATAAGTTGGTGGTTTGGAGAGCCTGAATCAACATTCTACAAGCATCCTAAATCTCCTGATCCAGATGTTTTTCGAGTCTCAAATGACCCAAAGGAAGGCTGCACAGGTGAGGAAACAACCTGATGGCAGGAAGAGTTATATTCATGGGCAAGTTCCATTGCAGAGTGTGAATTGAAGGCAGAAATTTGATGAAGCCAAGACTTTGTGATGACTTGGGATATTGTCCTGAAAAGTAGGTTAGTTTTATGCAGGAATCAAGGAAAAGAGACAGAAAGAGCCAACAAAATCTTTACTGCATCACTAGATGAATATAGGACACTTTTAATGTTGCATCAGTAATAATATGGTTAATCCAACCTCTGATTGTGTTTTGAGCTGATAACAGTTTCTCTGGTGTTCATACTTTCCCCTTCTCTTGTGTCCCATGGTTAGAGAGAAGATTGGAAAGGTGCATTGAAATTAGGGTTGCCAACTTGGCATTAGTCTGAGTGTCACGTGGAGTATCAGGGTTTTCAGCTCAGGTTTGGGTGGGAGCCCACCTGGAGCTCTTCTTACATTTTCATTTTTAGAACCTTGAGTATCAAGTATCATAACGGGTAATGGTTTGTTAGTGCCAATCATACTGGGAGAAAATGATAATTTTACCATTTCTTTTGCTCTTTTCCTATTTCCCATCCTTCAACCATGCTTGCACATGAACTTGAATGTGTGAACTTTCCATTGTGCCCCAAGGTCCCTTAGATCAGGAAGTTTAATATTATTATAGACCAGTATTTTTGAAGAGGTTTTTGTCCACTGACCATAATTTTGCACACTGCCAAAAAATAATATTGTATGTAAAGGGGAAATTGTCATTTTTCCTGCAAACATGAGGAAGAGGGATGATGTGAATGATTGGTTTCTGTTTTATATTTAGCCATCTTTTGACATTACTGGTGATGAGGGAGGATTGAGACATTCAGGTAAAAAAAATCATGAGCTTGTCTGTTGCATAATTGGGATAGAGTAACCCAAAGACAAGACATGATTTTGTATAAGTAAACTGCATCTTGCACTACTCTTAATTTTTGGGACTTTTGTAAATATTTGACCCTTCTCTATTTTGATCGTTTGGTTTTGCCTGATAATATTGTAATGACATTCACTGATTTTGAAACTGCTTACCAATAAAAATTTATGCAAATGGTTCGTGAAATTATGACATTGTTGATATTTTGAAAGGTTTGTCCATTGATTGCATTCACCCTTCCTTGTTTGGTAATTCTATGCTTTATCTGCATCTTAGTGGTAAGAAAGGAACCCATGTAGAGGGGAAGCCATGGTAGTATTGTGTGACTTCTTAGTCACCTGTTACCTGGGCTCAGCAGGATGGATGAGTCATAGTGAACTTGTGAGAATGGTACTTTCTCTGGGCTGTTTCAGGGATATTTAGTATCAAGATTGGTTCTGTTGATTGGAAGGATGAGCTTTAAATTGTTGCTGGTCGTCTCATTGGTCATGCTGGCTTTCAAAACCAGCTGTTCCTATGCAAATGCGTGTATTCGTTGTGTTTACTGATTGTGACACATTTAAAGTCTCCATGGAACAGGTGTGGGGAGGACAGGGTGGCATATCGATGGGACATTCCAGCAGGCTCCCTTCTCCTATTCCCTATACCATATGTGGAGTGTACCTAAGGAGGGGGACACTATTTTCCTTCCTTTGAATGAGCTGATAGAGGGCTTGTCTTCTGAGCGGAAAGGGAGATGGGAGCGGCTGTATATGATATCAGATCGACGTGGAGGACCTGTTCATCCACTCATCTATTCACATCCCATCACAAAGAAGAAGGTGAGATGGGGAAGTGGCTTGCAGTTCATTCTTATCAGTCCTCATGTTTCTGATACTCTGATAACGCCCGATAGAATAGCCGGTAGCACACATTTTTTTGTGGCTTCACCATGAATGTAAGTGGAGTTTTTTTCTGTGTTCTCCTATTTGGTCATTGCTGGGCCAAATGGCCTGACCTGACTAATATGAGGCATTCAAGGGGTGGAACTCCTACCTCATTCAAAGCAAATCTACCATTCGAAGAAGACAACATCCAACTTTCTCGACATTTGATTCCTCAGTTGTACAACCTCACACTCTCCCCTCATTTTGATGAAAGTTTACTCCTCAATGGTCATGTGAACATCCAAGTAACCTGTGTCTTTGACAGTTTGAATGCAACCCTGCATGCTAAAGACATGAATTTCACCTCATTTTCAATGATTGATGAGAATGGAGAAGCAGTTCCCATACTAAGTCATGAGTATGATGATGAAAAGGATAGGCTGACTCTCTTTTTTCAAGAGCATCTAAGGTCAGGGGTGACATATTACATTCTCATTGATTTCTTCTCTACTCTGCGAACTGACAATCGAGGATTCTACTTGTCTAAGTACACGGAAGATGGCATGTTGAAATCTTTGGGTGCCACCCAGCTTTGGGCTATTGATGCAAGGAGAGTCTTTCCCTGCTTTGATGAACCATCCTTGAAAGCTGAATTTTCTGCTGCAGTAATGCACCCCCAGACTTGGTCAGCCGTGTCGAACATGCCTTCCCGAGGCAGCATACCTGTTCCGGGTGAGCCCAACATGGTAATGGAACTGTTTGAGACAACAGCACTTATGCCAACATATCTTCTCTGTTTCATCATATCAGAATTTGAGTCTCGATCAGCCAATGCATCTAACACTTCTTTCAGTGTTTGGACAAGGCCAGACATGATTGAATGGAGCAACATCACTCTGGAGAATGTTCCCCAGATCATCGATTATTTTCAGACTTTATTTCAATTAGATTACCCCTTGCCCAAGTTGGATATGGTTGCCCTTCCATCCCTTTCATATGGTGGGATGGAGAACTGGGGTGTGATTACCTACAAAGAGCAGCTGCTTCTGGTTGAAAAGTTGCACAGTACCCATAATGAGGTCTATGCTAGCATTGCTGTATCGGCTCATGAGTTGGCTCACCAGTGGTTTGGGAATCTTGTTAGCATCGATTGGTGGGGATCACTATGGCTCAGTGAAGGCTTTGCAACCTACTGGGAATTCCTTGGCATGCTGGGCCCAAATCCCAACTGGAATGTGTGGGATATGTTTTTGTGGAATACATTTCAAAGTGCTCTGGAGGCTGATTCTTTTGATAGCACTCATCCCTTGACTATGGATGGAATCGAGACTCTGGAAGAGATAGAAGGGATGGCTGATGTGATTGCATACTCCAAGGGAGCCAGTGTGATTCGAATGCTTTCTTCTGCCATTGGGAATGACACCTTTCTTAAGGGAATCCAGCACTACTTGCGACAGTATTCATATGGGAATGTGGGACCCGATGATCTATTTATTCACCTGCAGAATGCTGTCTGGGAAGATGGGGTCAACCTTGGAAACCATACTGTGGCAGATATTATGGAAACTTGGACCCTTCAAGCTGGTTATCCTTTCATAACTGCTGAAAGAAAGTATGACTCTGGAGAGGTTATCCTGCATCAGAAGAGGTTTTCCCTCATCCCAGATGACACCTCAAATCAAACTCTATGGATCATTCCCATCAGTGTAGCAGCTCCAACTTTCAGTTCGATAAGTCCCATAATGTGGCTGAGTGAGGCAGAATCAAGTCTTAACATCAATTTGGCACCTGCTGACTGGCTACTCTTGAATGTAGATTCCAGGAATTTCCATCGTGTCTTGTACGATTCTGAAAACTACCGTCTCGTCACAGAGCAACTCTTGAGTGATCCGCTGGTTATTCCTACGAGCAGTCGAGCTCAACTGCTAGATGATGCCTTCACATTTGTTTCATCCGCTCATTTGGCTTCCTACATCATCCCACTGAATCTGACTCGTTATCTTCATAGAGAAAACCGTTTTGTCTGTTGGGCCACTGTGACGAGTCACCTCTCTCACATTCATCGGATGCTGCTGATGACCAATGCATTCCCATTCTTTAAGGATTACATGTTGAGTCTTCTGGAACCTAGGTTTGCTGAAACCCCATTTGAAACTCTGCAGGATGTACCAGACAGCTACCCAGAAATCACACAGTGGATGTACCGTTATTTGATCCAGGCTCTGGCATGCACCTTTGAGTCAGAAGCCTGTGTCACTGCAGCAGATGCCCTCTTTCAAGACTGGATGGCAAAATATGATCCCACTGATCCAGATAAAACAATCCTCAGCCCAAATGTTAAGGAAGTGGTGTATTGTTATGGTGTTCATGCAGGATCTCAGACCTCCTGGGAGTTTTTGTACCAGCACTATCAGCTGTCCAAATCAGAAACAGAGAGGAAGATATCCCTGTCTGGTATGTCCTGTTCTCACAATGCAGACACCCTTCAACAGTTCCTTGAAGAACTTGTGAAAGTTGATTCAATGATCAGAGACAATGACATCACAAAGGCATTTGAACTCATAGCAGAGAATCCTATCGGCCGCTATCTTGCTTTTGACTTCCTTCGCAACAATTGGAGCTCATTGAAGGAGAAGCATTCAGACATGAATGACTTTGTTTACGCGTTCCGCATCTTCAACACACGGCAAGAGCTTGAACAAATTCTTGCCCTGAGACAGGAGCATCCTGAAGAACCAGGTGCATTCATGATGACAATCTTCTTTGTCCAGGCCAATATTCACTTCATGGTTGAGCATTTTGAGTCTATCCGAGAGTGGCTCGTCTTTTCATCGTTACCTCTGCAGGAGAATGAACTTAAGTGACACTTGGAGTTTCAGTTTTTGGTGTCTATGCAAATATAGTTGTCATGAGTTCAAAATGTTTTGAATACTCTGTTAACTTAGAAATGTTATATTTTGAATGAAGCATTTATGACTTGGAACAGTCTCTATTGATTCTGTTTTTCTGTATTCTATTGTTTCTATTTTTTATAGTGGAACCACCTACTCATGTCCCACACTAGTAGAACCATTCACATCTTATGGTAGACTCAATAATTCAATTGAATTTTTATCTCTAAGCCAATAAGTTGTTATATACATGAAGACAAAGTCTCACTGAGTTTGTGAATGCTCCTATACCAGCTTCCTTTTTTTAATGTAGTTGTTAAAAATATGAAATTATATTTATCATATGTACTTCTTCTGATAAGAAAATATGATAAAAATGACCTCTTGTAACATTGTCTTATCTATGTCTCCTTGTTCACACAACTAGATGGATTGGCTAATTGTTCAGCATCTGAAGAATGTTCAAACTGCTGATGCTCAATCTTTGTTTCTATTGATTTACAGGGAAACAAAATGAATGCAATCATTACTACCATGCTTTCAGATAGCCTTTATTTCTCTCTCAATCTTGGGGCAATTGCAACAATGCAAGTATGATAGTAGGTTGGTTGCACCTAGAAGAGCAAATAAGATTTGAAAATGCATGTATTTGGGGACCAGCATTTGTCATTAGAGGTGTTGAGGTGTAGCTTTTCAATCCATAAGGGAAAGCCACAGCATGCTGTGTGGCATTGGAAGACAGACTAAACTCTGAAATCCCAGAAGGTTCGATTTTTAGGTTCCTTCCATATTAGACAGTGGCTTTATTCCTGAAGCTGTGTTCCATTGCTGCAACCTCTGCTCAATGAAAGTAGTAAGCTTCTGTAGATGCCATGTGACCATTGCTTTTGCTTTTCCTCGCTCCAGGTTAAATGCCATTTTTTCATTCCCATAGACAATGTGCTTCCACCTTGGAATGACAGAGGCTTTCATGTGGGATAAGGGGACGTCCAAGCAGAGGATCACCTGTCCGCAGGAGACCGCCGAGATCCTGCAGGAGATCGAAGATGAGATAGAGAAGAGGCAGAAACACCTCCAGTATTCACACAAAGTGAGATGACATTCTATACAAAGGTATGTATTTTGGAGAGTGACAAGATGAGAACGTTGCATTCTCGTGTCAGTGGGAAGTGGGAGACTTCATGATATCCGACAACCTGGCGGTGGGTCACTTCGCCAGTCCGCAGACGCAGCATCCGGTCGGGGAGGTCGGCCTGCGGGTCCTCCACCGTACCACCATCAAGGGCTTCTATCCTCCTCAAAAAGAGTACTGAACTGAGTACTGCATACTTTTCATTCCTTCCTTTCCCTAGCTTTGTCCCCATCTGAAACTCTAATCCGCATCATTTCCTCCTTGTTCCTCCTAAACTGTCTCTGAAACTCGATTGTGATACAAATAAATGCAACTGAGTTTTGCTTTTTTGACAATATTTGATGGTTTCTGTGTTAAGCTTGGATTGCCTCCCACTCATTCTGTATAAAATGCACATCATCATATCATTCCTCGAGTAAAGATGAGTAGAATCAAGGACTTTTCCACAGATTTACATCACTCTGTGCTAAGGCCTTCACACACACTTCATCCCACAGTATAAACCAGAGGCCCTCTGAGTTCGTGGGCCAGTTCATAGTGCATAGTGGCTCCTCAATATGCATGTTTCTGTTTAAAAAATCATAATTCTGGCAAATTTGCAAGGTACACCTGACCGTTTTTGCAGGTCCAGTCCAACAGTTTTGCTTTTGGGACTGAACCTTTCTTCCAAAGCTGTTTCTCTTAAGGGCGTTATTGGCTCTCATTGTCAGATATGAAATGAGTCTGATGTACTTCGAAAGTTTTTTCACTGTAAGTGGAGAAAAGCAGTGTTGGTAGGATCGATGTCGGTTTCTGCTTTTCTTCCATGATTCTTCAGAATTAGATTCTTATTCTACTGCGTGATCCAAACGAAACTAAACAAGAATCGACAAATTCAGAAAAGGAAAGAGAATCTGAATCATTGACCTCTTTTCAACTGGAACAAATTTACCCTTACCACCGAGTCCATGCAACAAACCCTGAGAGTCTCTGTCAGCCGGAGAAAAGAATTGCGAAAACAAGGGAGAAGAAGATTCTTCTGTGATTAACGGACTCCAAAAACTATTATTTAATGTAAAATATTAATTTAAAAAAAAATACCACTAAGCCATGGTTCGTGTCCAATTACTTTCATCGAATTAATTGAATATTTTTAGTCACAAGCCCCCACAAAATGCCTCAGCACTTGTAACAAGGCCCACGAGTCTCCTCCTCGTGACATCTTCGCATTTAAATCGGGAAAATAAAGAAGTTTCTCAGAGTTTAGGTTGTGAGAAACTTCTCGTAAGTTTCTCACGGCCTTAACGTTGCGGAGCCGAAATCGACACAGCAGCATACGCATGTACTTTCCTGCTTCGTTTGTCTCGATTCGCAGAGCTGACGACAGGCGTTGGCTGTCGATTCCTCCGAGCGGACGACGCGAGTGTCGTTACGGCTGTCGTTTCTCCGAGCGGACGCTAGATGGCGGGGATGGA
Organism: Darwinula stevensoni; assembly: GCA_905338385.1. NCBI lineage: Eukaryota > Metazoa > Arthropoda > Ostracoda > Podocopida > Darwinulidae > Darwinula > Darwinula stevensoni. The sequence continues at coordinate 3,891 of CAJPEV010003527.1, read as the reverse complement.
CTCACCGCCTTTATTTGGATGGCCTTAAATCTCTCGCTTTCCTCGTCTTTCTCGTGACTGCATAGTGTGATTTTTCGAGCTCATGAATCTATCCGCTGGCGACTTTCAGTCTTGGCGGACCATTCCTACACCCAGAAGTCTTTTTTCCTTAATTTTGAGCCTGTGCAATTTTTTGTGCCAGAGGCTTTGAGACCCCTTGTTCATTTCGCACCTGTGTAAGCAGCTACTCGAAGCATGCGAACATTTCTCTCCATTCTGCGCCTCTCTGAAGAAAATGAGTTAATCATCTGGAATGACATCACGCGTCGCTTCGATCTCTCGATCGCTTCCCCGACCCGTCTCACAGCTCCTTTCAAGATCAGGAATGCTATGGCGAGGGAAACCACAAGCGCGCCATTCATCTAGCGGGAAACTATGTTCTTATGCCTTTATTCTCCGCGAATGGGTTTCCCAGCGCTAATATTTCAAAGGTTATAATAAATTCATATATCATTCAATATGTAGAGAGCTTATACATATTGATCGACGGTAAAAGTAATGGAAAAGAGCATCCTCGACTAAGCATCACTGTCTGAGCATCACTGTCCGCGTGGAACATCCACCATCCACGGAGCAGTGGTTCGAGCGCCTCGATTGCAAGCGCTGGGACCTTTTCACTTCATGTGGTTCCTTCGGGTCGTCTCTGCGTTATAATACTATATGTACAAATGTATTTTCTTAGTAGAAAACCAGCTGTCGGGTTATCGCGTTGCGGAAAATCTCCGACAGTAGATTTCTTGCCTTCTGGTCCTGCGTAAGTTCAGTTTTGGGCCGGAAAGCACTTGCCAAGTCGCCTCACAATCTTTAGGCCTATTATCGGGCCTTTTTCCTTATTCATCACTGCTTTATTACTGCTTCCTCGGTCCAGAGTCGATTCGAGCAATGACGCACACCCGCTCAGTTTGCAGCATAGCATATCGAAACTTTAACCAGTGCATCTGCCCAGCGAATCGGAGCCATGCTTCTCTTCCAACCCCTCTTTTCTTTGCATGTCGTTTTTAAGGTCTTCCGGGCATGGGTCTCCTCTGAGCGAATTCCCCTTTCGGCGTCCGGTGGTCAACCGGCTGCAGTTCCATCGCCACGTCCACTTCCACGAAACGCAATGCACTCGAGTCGGCGAGATAGATCGCTCCCAGGAATCTGCTAGTTCACCGTCCTCATCTCTGGTAAAGTTCTCCAACTCTTGAGATTCCGAAAAGGACCACAAGGGCCTCGCTGGATCCTCATCCTCATCCACGAGGATGCGGATCCAGCAAGGCCCTCGGTCCTCCCGCCATCTCTTCAGAAACCCCGCCCCTTCTCCTTCCACAAATCGTTCGCAGCCGATCGTTCGCAGCGCTTCTCGCCATCGGCGTCGACGGCGGACATCATGCGCTCGATCGGGCCATGCAGGGTGATCGAGAAGTCGCCCGACCCAAAAGAAATCTTGCCACGACCGAAAGAAGCTTTTTATTCTTCCGAAGTCACACTTTTTGTAGCACCAACTCCAGTTTGAAGACTTAGCGGTCGCAGTCCACACAACAATAGCCGCCAAGACTTTTCGGTTGCGTGACTTTTCGATCACCGTGTATTTCAGCTCCGATCCGCGTATTGATGCAATTACGAACGCTTTAGGACCTGTCGCTGCGCCAAATTTCGTTGCGAAAATATTCACAGTTTCTGAGAGTTTTGTCATTTTCGGGGGGGGAAGAAAGGAATTGCCAGTGTTGCTACTCGAATTCTGGCATCCGTGGAAGGGTTTCTTCACGCCTCCGGTTGCAAAGACTCCATCCAAGAAAAGTTTTCGCGATCACGGAAATTTTGCAATCTCCAGCGACAAGAAAATGGCCGGCCGATCTACGTTTCGAAGAGGAAATTATTTTCGACATTTCAAGCGTAGCAAATGTAAGTCTTACATTAAAAAATGAGCTCAAAGTACTGTTGGAGATGTCCGGATGGGACCCCATCGTTTCAATTAATTGCGTGCTGGAAACGAGTGTAAAAATAGGCTGCTAAGATTAAATAGTCCCTGGTTCGGAGAAAACAGGATTTTTTTTTTCTCGGCGAATTTTTTTCCTCCGCTGGAAGAGCAAAGCCCGGTTAATTGCCTCTTTTCAAGCCGCCTTCAGAAATGGCACCGACGAAAACGAAGTGGGATAAGTAGAAGAAAGCGGGCGTGAGGGGAAGATTGCCAGATGGGACACGGTTGGCCAGAGGATGGCACGAAGGCGGTACGAAGGCGGCACCACCGCCGCATCGAGGATCCAGTGATTTCGCGGAATCAGGCTTCCATCGACCGAGCGAGTTCCATCGACCGGGTTCCATCGACCGAGCGAGTTCCATCGACAGGGTTCCACGAACCTCGATTTCGCATTTCGTTTTGTCAGCGGCTTCCGAATGCGTCGAGCTGGTTCCAACGGGGGACATACCCCATTCGTCACTGTCGGATCCCCCGTCTTTTATGTGCCGTAGTTCCCATGGCAAATTTCGAGCCACGTTTCGGCCGACGAGCTGCGACGTCGTCGACGGCCTCTCGGATCCCGCCGCAGCGAGATTATTATTTTTTTCCGACGTCAGCGAAAATGTCCCGCGAGCAAAGTCTGATCGTTGCCCTCAGAGGGAAATAGGTCGGTCGGCAGTCTTAAAAGTTTCAGAATGAAAATTCGCTTTCGCTTTCAAAACATCCTTATTCACCCAAATTTTCACTAATTTTCACCAAAATACTAAGAAATCTTAATTACTACGATTCGTACAGGCTGGCCCAAATAAAGGTAACCGAAATGCGAATAAGACGCCAGGGTGCAAAGGCTTTTAGCAATTCCAGGTTTTACTTACGCGTTTCACCCATACGAGAATTTTTCAGCAGCATGGTTTTATGTTAAGTCAGCGAGTCCATCGATGTTCATGTTCACCGGTGTTCAACATGTTCACCGTCCCGCTGTAAACACTGCTGCACATTTCGGTTACCTTTTTTTTCGAAAGTGTATCGTGCCGAGACGGCTTTCGCCACCGTCCTCCACCGTCCTCCACCGTCCTCCACCGCCCTCCACCGTCCTCCACCGCTTCGCGTGAGGCTGGAGGCGCGCCGGACGGCCAGCCGACTTTCAGTCCAGCGATTTTTCCGAAACGTTTTTTATTCTTCGCAGAATCAAGAACTCGTTGGAAGCGTTCCAGACCTTTTTTGATCATGGCTCCTCCGAAAACGAAAAATAACCACGCGTGTGGCCACACATCAGATTCCATGACTTTTTGAATCATCGTCCTGTCGTTTTCCTATATTTTCCTTTTAAAAATTCTATATAATTTCAAAACTAAATTTGTTCACCATCTCGCACGGCGAATTAGTTTCCGCGCGCATTTCTCATCGGCTGAAAATTTTTTTGCTTTTATTTTTTGCATGAAACATCTGCTCGAAAGTGAAGCAAGCCAGTTTCTCCATGCCTAATGAAAGTTTTCGCCGATGGTAATTATCGTTCGCGCAAATGATCCAAATCGGGGCTTGCCTTTTTTTTTCCTAGCCACTCTGCATAATGTCGCAGTCCCGTTAGAAATCAGACTAATTCATTCAGACTGATGGAGAGTTCTGTCAAGACGTTTCAAGGGAGAGTTCCGGCGGTTGCCAGGGCTGCGAGTAGGGTTGCCACCTTTGAAATTAGCAAAATATGGACATATGGAAATATGGACAAATATATTAAGTATACTTGAGGTATACAATACAACCTATACAATTGATGCTATAAGAGTGTGGCATACAACTCTGGCTTGAAGAAAACAGTGGTTTTAGCTGCTATTAAGTTTTATTAACTAAAAAATCTTAACAAGTTTAAAGTATGGATGAGGTAATGTCCATATTAAGACAAGTTTGCAGTATGG
>CAJPEV010003526.1:0-30026 GCA_905338385.1 Darwinula stevensoni | reverse complement strand
TCACTGAGAATATCACCCTGATCCTCCGGACTGACCATGAAGTCCACAGGGGAATCCACCTTGGATGGCTCCCTCCAGAAATCCAGCTGCAGGACGTCAACCGATTCAATTTCTTCCCATCCGCGAATCGTACGTAACCGGCGAGACTCACCTCGGAGTGGGAGAGCCGGAATTTTCGGATGGCATCCAAGGATGCCAGATCGCGGGGGACAACTCGGACGACGGAATGGTTGCGGGATCTCCTTCCTTCTGTCTGGTGGCAGAAACCCACGATGAGGAATCCCAGGAAGAGAAATCCTTTTCTGCATGAGATTTTCCTGCAACAGGCGAGCGTAAGGCAGCTTACGCTTCAGTTATCCTGAAGCCGGTGTCGAATGAGATTAGTTGCGTGGAAGGGGGAGTCGCACATGCTTTAACTTTCCCACGACATGCCTGTGTTTTTCGATTTGCAAATTTTTACAAATCTCCGGTTACGTTTCAAATTCACACATGCATCAAGTTCGTTTTCGGAATCGGTTTCCAATGCGGTAAACCTTAAATGAACAAACTCGCTATCGACGAGCTCGCACATGGTATCGACGCTCTATGATACAAGGAATTAACCAATGCATTGGAATAGTCTGTTTTCGAAGCTCACCCCTAATCACCCCTAATAACCACCCAAACCCCTAGGTTAACGGCTTTGACAAACATCGCGCCTTCGACGCTCGCACTGTAAATAAACCTTTATTATTTGAAACATTTAAAGCGATGTCATATTTACTTCCGGTATGAAGATCACGAGGTAAACATTTAGTGCGTCATTAAGTGTTTCTATATTGAATAAAATTTCTGCCTGTGGTCGTTACACTCTTTTAATTGTATACACGTCTCAAAAAAACAAATAGAAGCAGACATAGAAGCACATTACATCAGCGTTTTAATGCAATAATCATATGAGGACAATGGAGAGTTTCGTGGTTATATTCATACCTAAATTTGTGCTCCAGGACTCTTAAGTTCCCTTTGGAAACTCTTCCTAAGGCGACATACCGTTGTCCATGAGAAAATGAGTTATTTCTGATAAATGCAGTGCATAGCTAATCATGTTCTGGATTCGATGAAGGAAATGTATGCATAGAAATGGCATTGGCCTAAACGTCCGCACATCGATTGGGCATAGCCTCTCTAAATCGAAATGTTGAGGGAAAATCTTTCTGTGTCCCTTCTATTATAGTCTATATATAAACCAATCACATATCGAAGCGTTTCGGCACGCCACAACTTGTGTCCTTCCACCGAACCTATGACGAAGAAAGAAAGGCATGGGGTTGGAGGCCTCGCGCCTCAGGCTAAGGCTGCAGGATTCTCGGTCAGATATGCCGAGAAGTTCCTGGATGGGTCAAGATTGTTGAGGGCCTGAACGTCTGTCCGAGGGTTAGATATAGGCCTGCTAAGTCAGTCCCCTCATGAAACACACCTTCGAAGTCCAACAGCGCTCCCTTCCGCTTTCGCGAAGGTAACAATTGTATGAAACTGACATTAACCTAAACTTTTATCCATGGGTTTGGTCATGGCCATCAGTCTTCCTCAAAAGATGCTCCAAGGGCATTTTCACCAATAGTCGTAATTTTTCTGGAGTCATCAAGCTAACTGGTATCCCTGTACCACGTTTCAGCCTCTCATCATGTCTAGAACCTGCTTAGAATTAGCGTCAGTCATTCGCGATCGCCCATACAGCATATCTTACTAATATCTTACCTTCTTTCCTTTACCTTCTCATTCACGATGAAGAAAAGACCTTACAAACTCGACTGAATCGGAAAATTTGACTGCACTGGCTTAGATGCTCTGGTGAAGCAGATGGAGAAAGATCACTTCCTACGTTTTTTCTTCATGTCAGAAAAAAGGGAATAACAATGGAAGAATATTCGTATATTTTCGAAGCGGGTGGCTCTGCCGTGTGTCGCTTTCTCGGTGCAGGCGAACGAGATAAGTTCTGTGATTCGCGATTGCTTTTCCGTACTTGAAGCATGCGTTTCTTATCGGAGCGACATTTGGGCTTTTTCCGACACTGTTAAGAGTTTTCGGAAATTTCCCATTCTACGTCCTAAAATTTTCAGACTAAGAGTATGTGAACCTGGATTTCCGGGAATACTTTGAACAAAATATAGGGCATTTCCTCGGAAATTCCACCCTCTGCTGTTCGCAGAATTGTTTTCGTCATTTTTCAGAGATATAAATTTGCAAAAAAATGAAACTGCCGTGGAGGCCAGAATGGAAAAGCGTGGTCGGCCGAGTCATCCCGAGCCTCAAGACTGCTACACGGTGAATATTTTTTACATCATGAATATTCTGCTATATCAAGAATAGTCTCGTTCTCAATGCCATTGAGCCACAAGTATGTCTTGAAGCCGTCTTAATACTGTCGTCATGAAGAAATAAGACATCTCAAAGACATCTAGAATGCCTGCAAATGTCCCCTTCCAAAGATGTCTTCATTTGTTTTTTTGAAAGCAAATCAGAAATGTATTGAAGATGAATCTTTTTTTTCCCGGTGCATCCAGTGTAGGCCTTTATATACCAACATCCCTTACTTTCTTCTGGCCTAAAAAGCAGGTGCTTTCTCGATGGGCGCAGGATTAAGGTGATCAAGACACTCTTGAATGAATGAACCATGAAAGAGGTGCAATGCCTCTTATTTCCTCCCCAAAAATCGGAAATTGAAATTCTGAAATTTTTTTGGAAATTACAACCATTAACAAACTGGAACGGTAATCACTGATGATTTCCGGGTTAAACTTACCAGAGGCGAAATACACATGCATATTGTCAATTTCAATCCCATAGGAGGGTGCAGAAACATTTGCGAAATTCATTGCTCAGTTGTTCATCTAGGTTTCAGCATCATCTTCATTTCCATCATCTTCGTCTTAGAAAGCAAAACTTGTCTTCTTAGCTTGCTCTCTGCAACATGGAAAGAGATTACTCTGATTTTGAATCCACTCCACAGGAATGAATAGATCAGATCGCCTTCCTCACTTAAGAGAATGATTCCCATATGACTTTACTCAAAACAGAACAAGGTTTGTTCACCAAAACATTAAAACTTATTTTGTCCACTTTGAAGGTGCATTTCTTAGCCAAGTTGGTCTGCATTTTTATAGGTACTGGCGTAGCAAGCTTCAGATTTCTGACTGCTCTTGAACAATGTAATAATTAGCATCTCTCAGGCAGGATCGTCTATGCAATATTAGATGAAGTCATGAGAAAACCAATTTTCCAATGGCTTTCCCTTTTTTCAACCCCAGCCTCTCTATGGCACTCACTAACGTTAGACCTAGGCCTAACCAACAGATTGCCTTCAGGTCACGCCAAGGCCTACTTTTTTCTTTTCAATAAGAACTCAATTCTCGACTTACAGGGCTAATAAAACCCATGGGGGTGAAACCGTGGTCTTCGAGACATCTCGTTGAGCACGTGTAACGTTAGGCCAATCGCTGCCCTTTTCCTACGTTCTCGAACCATTTCAGAGAGAGTTCAGCATTTCCCGTTTTGAGGCCTGTTTCGCGTTTCATGAACCATTTCAGTGGGCCATAGAGCGTTAGGCCTACCTGGAGTTCCTGGAACCATCTGGAATAGGCCTGAGGGGGGGATGCCTTCAAGAAGCATACAATCCATGGTACGCGCCATCTTGTTAATTCAAGGATGTCCGGATAACATCTGAATATCCGACCACATCTACCAATCACTGCTAATCACTGCTTCATTCTCAGTGCAACTCATGAACTCAACACAAAAATGTCTTATATTAAAAAAGCAAAATTCAGAGGACAATACAAAGGTTGAAAGAATCTTGAATCTGGCATAATTTCGGCACGGAATCCGGCAACACTGGGGGGAGGTACCGGATTAAGCACTATGAGCCTAATTGAACGACAGATAATTTCGTTTTCATGGCGAAATGGAGCAACACAAACAACAAGAAAGCCACTTTTCGTAATGTACAAATCAATACATTGATATTTTTTTTACAGTTGGTCCCGTTCTTCCGAAACTATCCCAGGGGGAAGGGACGAAGAAATAAACGGAATGAAAATTACTACCGAGATTCCTCTAAAAACGAGATTCAGTGTTCTCCACAACCCCGGGGAGATGAAGCTTCAAATTTTCTGGAGCTAATGTGTGGTGAGAGGAAGAAGAAAGCTAAATTTCGTCACTGCTGATTCTCTCATGGAGGAATACGAGGAAGTTAAATTTTGCTACTGGAAGGGGTTGAAAAAAGGTAATAGGCGCTACCAAAGGCTATTGATACTTTGCTCCTGTATGTGGAGTTCGGTTTACGCTCCACCACTCTCACCACACGCTCACCAGGTTGCATACCGGCAAGGAAACACCCCTGTCGAAAATGTCCTATAGGAAACCTAAATAATTTCCTTTAGGTCTTTTAAACACGAAAAACCAATAGGATCCTATAGGATCCCTATATGGTCTATGACTCCTGACCAATCGGATTCGGGGAGGAATTTTTGGGTTTCGAAACCCAGGCATTACTACGGAAAAGGCGACCGGGGTCAATATTGGCGCAGCATTTGTGTGCAAATTAATTACCGATTAGGGGTTCTCCCACGGTCGGGGAACTTGCATTACTAATACTTGTACTGCCCGGATCCGCATGATTATTGCCCCAGACCACATGTTTCGCTGGATTGCGCGCCCACCTCCTTTGGTAGAGAGAAGTATCATTCTTCTCTCAACCTAAATAAACAGGAGACAGAACCTGTGTGCACGTCTCTTTACTGAAACCCCTCTCGGATGAAGACTTCTTATTTTCCTACGTGGTTTTAAAAGGGAATATGGGCATATTTCTCGCCTGGACTCTATGGTTCTATCTGGAAGATGGGGATGACAAGTAAGGAAGTGTCGAAGTTTATTGATTGCTATAATGAGGGAAGGCGAGACATTTGGGGATGTTACAAAACCCTCTTGTGAGAGATGATTCCATGGGTAAGGGGAGGGCACTTTTGTGGCCCTTCAGAAATGAGAGAACCCCTTACCGCCATCTAGTGGCCTAGAGGAGAACTGTTGAGAGAAGTTGACATTCGGCACATGAGAGGAAGCTGGCCTTTTTTTTGTCCAGGGACATCTTGGCATTGCGCGAGTAAACGCTGCTTCTTAAGAGAAAGAACCTGGATCTCGAAATTCACCTTTACTTCTTCTTTTGCTAGCACTCGTAGTTTCTTCATTGCCACCTTCTCCTCTGCTTCGAGGGTTCTCTGCTGCAGCTCCAAAATCTTTATCTGATTTTCAAGAACTATATCCTGTGTGTCCATCAATTTCGCTGGCAAAGCTTGCTCGAAAAGAGAATGGATGGCTCCAGATGATTTTCGGACTTTATTCTGAGGCCTGCCAAGATCACCATTGCTAGTCGTCATCTGTGCGGGTTTTTGGCCCTTCTCCTGCCTACTGTAAAGGAAATATGAATGTTTCCACCCTTTTGAATCATCTTCATGCAATGAGTTAATATTATTTTTTAAAAAGCACGCTTACTTGCTGAATTTTCTCTACCTTAATTTTTGAGAGGGGCAGTTTAAATTGCAGTATGGATTTCAAGAGATGTCATTAACTGATTTTAATCTGGTTTTCTGCAGCTTATTATGAAGAGAGGGAAATAGTCATGCCAGTGCACCCCATGTAAGGTTCTGTCCATGCCATTGTCTCCCCTAGAAAATTAGCCACTAAAAAGAAAGCATTGTAGCATAGGAGCTTAAAGGGAGGACGCATGACAATGTCCTAAAATAACGCATTTTCTAGTGGTACATAAGTGAATGAATTTAAAAGTTTTACTTATAAAAAAAGGCGAATATAACAAACCTGCAAGAAGGTTGGTCTTCTATTTCCTCTCCATAATCAGAATACTCTTCTGCATATAGCATTGGGACTTCATCCTGCGTTTCCGGGATTGGCACTTCTTTGCTTCTAGTTAGTGCGCTTTCAATGCCGCCAGCTATCCCCATCAGTGATGGCGAGTCATCTCGAACTCTATCCCAGTGCAACTGGGAGAGGGGGGATGGTTTTGAGGGGTGGGGCCACTACCTACTCGAAATTGAGAGCATAACGTTCGGAATATCCATATAGACTCATGCCTAAGATTCAAGTTACAAAGTACGCTTTTCTCGTGGACTAACCGGCCGAAACAAATGTAGTACATAAGAAATTAGGGAAACTTTCTTAGTTTCGAATAGGCTTGCAAAGAAAATCTAAGAGCCGATTGATACTTACCAGCTATCCTACAGGACTTCTAGTATTTCGCTATTTCAGCACGAAGTTTTGGGATCAAGTTATGGAATTACTTTTGCGTGTCATTGACGTCCCTTTTCGGCCCCAGGCCGGCAGCGTTGATAGCGTCGGTGATGCGCAACCATGCATGATGCTTGTCTTTAGCAGTACTCTTACCAGTGTGGGCGCGGCCGCCGAATGGGATTACGTGTTCTCCGTGTACGTAAAAGGGCCCTATTATATATGTACTGACTCCAATTAGATGAGTACCGGTGAGATTTCAAGGGCAAAAGGGCGTGAGCATTTTATTATGCACTTTATTCGTGTGTTGTTTTCCCCGTTGAGCACGAACGAGTTCCGGTTCTCACCTCGATGAGGTCCGCCGCTAAGCCCACACCAGACAACTCGGTGTGAGCACTTTCGCCTTTTCTTGATATTTTATCACTAGCACCATTTGCTCTTGTTGACTGAAATTGGCCTTTCGCTTGGAAGCCGCCATATACGAGTATACACGGAAGGAACAGGGCCGTTCCAAGACGTAACACGTGCCCTGAGCCCCTTAGCACTCTGCTAAGTTAAGCAGTGTGCTAAGACGGATACTGAATGACTGAGGTGAGTACCTTGCTAACCTTAGCAGACACCTTAGCCAGGGTTCTAGGCTTACTTTAAATAAATGTATTTGTTACAGTCCCAGGTCTTCGAAATCAGTCCTCCTCGAAATATGCCCGCAGGGTACGAATCCCCCAAAAGTCAGAGTTTTCCTGCATTCGACAACACAGCTATCGTTGTTCCCGTTTCATCGAAGGAAACATGGTGAGTGGGATAAGCCCAAGCCCCCGAATCAACGGTGATTTTCGAAGCACCGGTTTTCATCAACAACCATTCAACGGAAGTTCAGCCTCTGTTACCATTAAACCGTCATTGAGTTTCCGTTGAACTCAATCCCACCGGTGGTTCACTGTTGAGTCGCCGCTGACGTTCTTGTACGGGAGCTTACAAAACACACCTTGGTTCCAATTAGTATCACCTAATTACATATTCTCGGAAGTTGGGATATCCGGCGACGAAATATTGTGCGCAGTCGTTTAGTCTTCATTTGCGCATTTCTCAAGATTCGTCGGAGGAATTAGTAGGAAATTTCCGCACGGCCTCGTGCTTTATTGATCAGTGAGTTACTAATGCCCCGTCGTTTTTTTTCATGCTTTCCGGCCATAAATCATGCAATTACGAGTCCTAACGATCACGACCGTCACAATAAAGAAAGGAGGTGGAATGCAGGCGTAGAAGCGCAGTTGCAGAAGTGTCAGGTGTGTCATCATCACATCGGAGTCGAGGTGAGTCGAGTCCACGGAATCATTCAACTGTACGAGCGACTCCGTGAATTCTTTGCGACGAAAAACCTTTCGAAATGAAATTATTAATTAATTATCCGGTTTTCTCGGGTGCTTCGAGTTCCGCCTCGCCAAAAACGTCCACGTTCTCAGATCATCGTATCGCAGCCGTTGCACGCGTCTCGACTGCATAGTTCTCGTCGGCCGATTAAAAGAAGAGACATTCCTACCCGATAGAGCAGGAAAGGAACACCCTTAGCTGAGAAAAATGGGCGTAATGAAAGATAAGTCGGCCGTGAACATTCACTTCCTCCACCTCCCCTCTCGCGCGGAAGTGGAAGCGACGGAGCTCTCCTCCCTCCAACTTTCCATTCGAAAATAGAGAGCAGGTCCAATAATCCTCGAGGATAGAAGAGGAAACCCATGTGAAAGGGAGAGGGGGGGGGGCAGATGATAAAAGAAGAAGAATGGGATCGCAATTAGGCAGGAAAATTATATCGACTTTCAATCGATTGCCAATTAACGCTGTTCTTGTAACCTCTCCAGTTCTTCAATTTCTTATGAAAGAGGATGCCTTGAAATATGCATCGCATTCAAGGGACGAGAGAGGAATTTCCGCAGTACATCTTGCAGTGCGCGTGGAGCGAAGCAGCGACAGTCCACGTTTATTCCCGCTTGTGGTGCTAGGATCGCCTGTTTTCGGATTATTCAGAATAGAACAAAACTGCTATTAAGTATGTTGGTCCGAATTTATGCTATAGTTCGTTAATTATGCAATAGACCCTTTTTTCCAAGGTGTATATTTATGCGGTTATTTGCCTTTCGCGTGTAAGGCAAATAAACGTTGCACGCAAACTTTCATTACCAGAATGACGAAAGCTTGCGTCTGATCATCGAAGGTGAGAACCGGAACTCGTTCGTGCTCAACGGGGAAAACAACACACGAATAAAGTGCATAATAAAATGCTCACGCCCTTTTGCCCTTGAACGATTAAATGGGGTTACTCGAGTCTGGATGCTAGGAGACTCATGCTTGTAAGTGTAAACTTATATAAATATTTCTTTGCTCGATAGTCGGTCGACACCGGACCCTGGACTGACGACTTCTTCAACTCGGAGATGTCCCTTTTCACGACCGTGGTCGTCGCGTGGAGCATCCTCATCGCATCTGCGGGGGACATTCGGGATCGCGTCCTGTCGAGGCTCGAAGAGAAACTGGGAAGAACGTGCGAGCCGATTCTCCTGCTCTGTCCGGGGGACGTCCGTGGGTATCAGATGATCGGTGAGGGTCGTGGAGCCTATCGGGTGTGGGAAGTGGGCTTCCAGTGGGCCGCCGACGAAGGTCGGGCTTTGTGCACCGTTTTCGTCCTTTCCGACGAGTGCCTGGTCGATGGCGTGAATGCGACGGAGGGCCTCGGTCTGCGACAGGGATCATACGTTCCCGATTACGTTCTCGTCTTCGTTCAGGGATCGGGGCGATTGCAGGATGTGTACTCGAGATTCATCGCAGGGTTGGACGAGTTTCTCTGGAACCGGGTTTTCGAATTCGTGGCGACTCAGATGCCGATTCGGTTATACACTCCCTGTGTCTTCTGCTCTCAACGTCGTTTTCGTCTTCTTTCGGAATTCGACACCGTGGACGACGTCGAGGACCTGGGAAGGTTTATGTTTCGCAATAGAGTGCGGGATTTCCAAGGACGTGCATATCGCATCGGCATCTTGGAATTCAATCCCTGGGTCATCCAGATTGGAACCAGCGGAGTGTTCCATCAGGACGGATATGAGTACCGCATCGCCATCGAACTGTCCCATCTTCTCAACTTCTCCATCGCTCTCCACCAAACGGCCGACTTGATATGGGGCGTGGAATACGACGGTGAGGGGAAGCCCATCGGAATGATTGGCGACGTGTTGACCGACACGGTGGACTTCGCGATGAGCGGACTCCAGGTCACGGCCGAATCGGCGGCGTTGGTGGACTTCACCCGATCGGTGGGTCAGGACTGCCTGTCCATCTTGACGAGGCCCGCCAGACCCATCCCGGTGTGGAAGAACATCTTCCTCCCATTTCAACCGTCTGCGTGGGCGCTCATCTTCGCATCTAGCATCCTCGCTGCGGTCGGACTCAGTCTATTCAACAACCTCTGCCCGTACAGGAGGAGGAGGATGACGTTCGTGTACGGTTGGTTGCACACCGTCCAAGCTGTGTGCGGGCAGAGTTTCCACCTGAAGATCGGGGGAAGCTCGACGAGAGTGTTTTGGGCGGCGTTCACGCTCGTCTGCATCGTGTTGATGGCGGGGTACAATTCCGCTTTGGTCTCGTTCCTCAGTTTTCCGATCTTCATTCCTACCGTGGATTCCCTCGAGGACCTGCTCGCCAGCGACCTGAGCTACGGCAAGGTCAACTACGGAGACGGCGTGGATCGTGTCCTCGAAACCTCAGAGCATTACGCAAATTTCCGAAAGCGACTCGATCACATCGAAATGGACGAGCATTGGTACTCCTTCGAACCCCTGGAAGAGTACTTCACATCCCGCAACGACAAGGTAGCATTCATCGAGCTCAGTAGCGACGCCAAGGGCATCGTTATCCGGCGAGGGAAAGAGAAATTCCGCCTCGCCCTCAACTTTTTCTTCTGCGTCGAAGTGGCTTGGGCCTTCCAGAAGAAAAGTCTCTTGATGGAGTCGATAGACGCCTACCTGCAGCGTTTCAGGGAAGTCGGTCTTCTTGACAGATGGTTCAAGGTCTCGTTCGAACTCGCTCACAATCAGACCCAGCTGAACGAGTACTACGACAAGGACACCACGACGAGAGTGAGTTTCGGACTGTACCACCTCCAGGGAGCTTTCTACCTGTGGGCCTTCGGGATGGCTCTGTCGGCCGGGGCCTTCGCGGGGGAGGTCCTCGCCGGTCTCAAGAGGCGCAAGGCCGGAAAGGCGGATGGCGAGTCGTTCAGTGTTTTAAAAGGCTATTGTTGGTTCCCTGGGAACGATTGAAAAAGGAGGCTACAGAGGTACAAGCGAAGAACGTGTGATAATAATTGGAGGTTCGGTGTGTCAAGTTATGAGTTACTCACTCTCAGTGTGACCGAGGACTCCGTTAAGATCGAGATGCTGTCAGAAAAACTTCCTTTGCTACAGTTCTGTTATTTAATTATTCTTGGCATAGGTTTATTATAATTACATTTAGTAGCCATTCCATTAGTCGTTGTGAAGAGTCAAATGTCGTAGTGGCTGGAAAAATTCGCGATCGTTCCAATTTCGATATTTCTTGTGCCTCGTGAAACTAAACCGGACGCGAAAAAAAAACCTTTCTATGTCGTAATTGTGTACTCTGGCTCTTTGTGTCGATACAAATGCCATCATGATAGTACGGACGCACTAGACAGCCCTTAATAAAACACAGGAAATTTTTTTAAATGGAGTTATGTTATTATGTTATTCATGTTTTTTGCGGACGAACGAGTGGCCTCAGATTATTTCCTTGATCAATAAAAAAATTCACATGAAATTCTATCTTTCCAGGATGTTGGAACAGTGCAAGCGTGTCACGATGTATTTTTCGTGCCATTGGGCCTGGTGATATCCTACAAGACTTGTCGCGAATTAAGTAAGGACATGATCCTGAAAATATCCATGAAAATTAGGAAACCCTTCAAACCTGAATGGAAAGTAAAGGACATGGATTCGCTTGCTCGAAACTGTCTGCATTAACTCTGCGAAAATTCACTGCAAATGTACTGCTGCAATGCGCTTGCATCTGATGTATGAGCCTAACAAAATTTGAGAGGAAAATTTACCGATACAAACCATGTTATCATGGAGTTTGAAAAATGTACTGGCCAAAATGCGCGACGGTGAGCATCCCGATTTACGTTTTCTTATTTTTCTCGATCATACACTGCGAAAACCTCTTAAGGAGACGACATAAATTCCTTTCTTACTGCTTTCATATAGATTTGAAAAAGGACGATTTCTTATTTTTTCCTTTAAAGCTATTTTTCGTACTTTCATGACATTTTGCATACGCAAGTGGAATAATGTGTTATATCCTGTAATAATTGATAAATTGTACAAATAACATATGAAATGAACTTTATTGCAAGTACTTTGCAAGCGTTCATAAACCAAACCCTAAAAAACCTGTATTTTTGCCTTTGAAAAGTTGCCCTGTCAAAAGTTCTGGAACTGCTCCAGTCATGAACGTCGCCAAAATGCATGTACATTTGTATTTGCGCTGCAGCATTTATTTTTTGCAGCATAGGTCGAATTCCTAAGGTCCGGAGCCATATTACAGCCTGACACTTCGTAAAGCTCACATGTGAAAGAGGAGGTTTTTTTATTTTTGTTAGAGACACAGATGAGTGTAGATGATACCCACGCCTGCCCGTACTAAGGGAATTTGGGATTTGTGACATCTCAAGAGATGATGTGATTAAGTAAAATAATTTCCTCGGTAATACTAAACGTATATTATTTTCTCTCACGTAGATTAGGGAATACTAAAGGCGTTTTTTCTAATCAATTTAAATCTCCCTTCACATTTGCATATTGTGAATATTCAATTTTTGGAACCATTCTCCAAAAATTGGATTCCAAGATATATAAATAACTTCGTTCCCCTTGAAAGAATAGCAGAATTGACGAAAGACTTCTTCCTATTGCATTGCATGTTTGCTGCTCATGTTATTGAATAAAGATACTGGAGGGATACTGGAGATACGGATCTGGAGGGAGCTGTAGACTGTGTCTGTCGGTTATTGTCTGGAAGAGCGATGATTGTCCTTGGAGGGGGGCGCAGCCCAGGAAGTCCCAATCCGGGGAATTCCGATCCCCTGGGAATAGACATGAGGAAGGGAACATCCCTGAAGCTGGAAATATCATGGAGATTGTGAGAGGCTGGACCACCCACCGTTCGGGTGCGTGGCGTTTCCCGTGTTCGGCCTCTCAAGGCTCTGGTTGTTGCCCACCACTACTTCCCACATGTAGGAGAGAAGCCCTGTGATTCACGAAAGGAAAACGGAGAATTTCATCTCGGCAACATTGGATTTGAGGTGCTCGTCGCCAATGATGTCTATGTCGTTCCGGGTTGAGGGCGTGTAACAGAAAATCGCTTCGCGAAAGAGACCTATTCTGAAGAAGAGACCGAATGACCGTTTCGTAGAAATGGGACCGTTTTAATAATAATTTAAAAATAACTAGTACGTCGGTACCGTTTTACAGAATATCATCCTCGCTCTACGAATCCGCATACTCACTACTTCGAGATATCACATTCGGTTAAGTGCAGCAGTGGCGGTGCCTTGAGCATAGCATTTGTTACTTAAAACGCAGTCTGCCTCCCTTAATCGATCTAGAGAGGAATCGTGTTACAGAGAAACTTCATCATAAGTATCCCCAAGGCATGATTACTCCAACATTAATAACATTGCACGATGCAGTCAAGGCCCAGTTTCACTTTATAAATGTAATGACATTTAACCTCTCTTCCAATTTCCAAAATTGAAGCAGTACTGCCGGTCCTCGCAATTCCTTTCTTGTCGGGGGGAGCCTGCTGGGAAAAAAATAACAAGATAACCTTAGGAGTTCTCATGAGATCTGACGTTCCTCCCATGAGGATTGTGAGCTTACTCTCGAGGTCTCGCAACGTCCTCATGAATATTATGAGGATCATTATGGGGATCATTATGTCTCATGGGGTCTCACAACTTTCTTGCGAGAACTATTAGGTCCCTCATGACACTGGATTATGAGTTCCTATCATCGGAATGAGGTATACAATGATACCTTGAGTGATTCGTGACCCCAGAAGCAAGAGATGATCCCGGGACATACCATTTGCATCCCAGTGTCCCTCGCCCCACTGCGAACCTTGTTCGGACATCACTGGTATCCATCACTTGGGTCTTCTTGGTTCAAAGGAAACATCCTAAGGATGTTCCAGGAGTGCCCACTGCAGAACACTCTTTGGGATCTACCTTGCAATCATATAATCACTTCCGCGAAAAGTCCAAAGAACATTCTCAGTGGAAAAATAAATTTCGTATCTAAATAAATATAATAAATAGTAAATAATAAAATAATAAATCTAATTTCCTAATGGCTTAAACAGAATGTAACGGTTTCCGTAATGAGCACCTCGTGGGAAGCATTTTCTCAGCGAAGCGCGTGCGAACACCCTGCCTGATCGAAAGGAAAGTAATAGACCGTACCGACTTGACAACCGTCTCTGACTTAAGAGTCTCTATTCATTCGTTGAAGCTAGATTGAGCGGAATTTCTGCACGGTTCCCCCATGTTTCATGACCCGGCTGCTCCTTGCCGTACTTTCCGAGTGCAATATGGAATCCCTGTGTTCGACGGAGATTGGTACCAACGACACTCTACGTCATTCACGGATGCATGAAACCTTCGTACTATCAAGGAATCACTCACCGTTTCTTGCTTCAACTTCCGGGGTCATGCGGTACCAGTGGAAAATATGCCAGGAGCCACCGAGGAATTCCAGAAGATTAGCTCTCCAACACATCGACAGTACCCGGTCAGAGCTGGAATATTTAGGTTGCGGGTACGATCACTTTATTTCCGTGGCTTTCTTCGACCATTAATGAATATTCTATGTGTTCGCTCTGTATTTGCCGGGAATAAGGATTTCCTCCGGGAAAACATAAGGAACTCAGAAAAACGCTTAAAGCTGAGAAGAAAAGTAGATGGGAATGCAATGGAGGAAAATCCCCCGCCCCTCCATCCACCCTTTCCCCACCTCACGAACAAAATTGACATCTGCGAAACCTGAATCGCACATTCCGCATTAATGACCCATTTAAAAGGCAGGGTTCAGATGTGGACCTGACCAGATGCGGACGTATCACATATTCTCAAATATTGGGTTGATGCAAAATTAACGACCGTTTTTATTGATTCTAAATGTTTTCAACAATACAACACCAATGTACACTCAAAACATGTTTAAATGATCATTCTGGAGCATAATCGCCATCTACTTCAATAACTGCTTCCCATTAGCTTGGCAAACGATCGATTCCACGTGCAAAAAAGTGACGATCCTTGGATGCAATCCACGCTTTGACGTCAGCGACAAGCTCGTCCAAATCATCGTAGACTTTGCCCGTCTGCCAATTTTTGAGGGAACGATTGACGTGGTAGTCTGCAGGAGCTTCAGTCGGAGAATATGGCGGGTGCTCAAGCAGTTCCCATCCGTTGTCGTTGATTGATTGGATTACTCGATTTTCGACATATGGCCTGGCGTTGTCATGGTGAAACACGATGTGGTTCTTCTTGCGAGGGCGTTTGGCTTTTATGGCGGCTTCTAACCATGACTCATCGCCAGTGACGAAGAACTGGAGAAATGGATTTTGCTCATTTCGCTGCAGCAATTCGCTGAAGATGCGGACTCGCTCGGCCTTGTTGTCATCGGAGAGTTCGTGTGGGACCCATCCAGCCAATTTCCATACTTTTCCGAGCTTTTTGAGTCGCCTGACAATAGTGGACAGGTCGGCATCGAATTGCTCGGCCAACATCCGTGTCGTCAAAAACTTTCGTCTTCTTCCACCGCTTGCAAAAGAGCTTGATCATCAAAATCAGACGGACGACCTCTTCCTTCCTCATCTTCTAAGCTTGTGTTGCCGGATTTGAAACGATTGAACCATCTTCAGACTTGTCTTTCACCGATTGTTCCTTCACCGAAAAGTTCGTTGAGATCGCGAAATGCTTCAGCGGCAGTGTGACCTTTCCCGAAGTGATGAAGCATGATATGATGAATATGAACGTGGTTATCGACACGCATTCTTTTTAAAATGGTAAGGAATATTATCATGAAAAAAGATTGAGACAAAAATGCTAAATTTGAAAGATTCGAAGGGGACTAATAAAAACGGTCATTAATTTTGCATCAACCCAATACAAGGTACAGTCCAATTTTTTATTTTTGAAGTGCGTTTTTCATGTTCACATCTGTAACAGTGAAATGCTTTCGAATAGTTTATCAGAACTACTTCACATGGGCCTGGGAGCGCTAAAGGGCAATAAGAGAGCTTGAAAATTACGCTGATTTAATCTCTTTACATTAATCAGAACTAAACTATTGAGCACTTGAATGATGACGAGAGGACAAAAAGTAGAAACTTTTTTTGTCGATGACAAATTATAGTACCACAAAAATATTTTCCGAGGCGACCGAACTTCCGGCGAATTATTTTTTCTGTGGACCCTACCTGTCCACCGAATTGGATTTTAAGAATTGGAGGGGATCAGGCGTATGGATGTGAGGATATTCCATGAAATGCATTTTCCGTAGTAATCAATGCTTTTTTCGCATAGGCAATTACCCAGTCCAACAATTTTCATCGTGTCATGAATGGCTTTTCGTTGACAAATTATGAATACATTAGCCATTGCTGGGCCGTCACTGGAAGACGGTTGCATTGCTGTTCATTGAAGTCGGCTTATGGTCGGATATGTTCTGTCAGACCTTCATTGGACAAATTGTGGCACACTGTTGGAAATCTGCACATACCCCACGTTAACTCGGTCTCAAAAATGTCTGAACATGTTTCAATTAGTGACTATTTGTAATTGGTTCAGACTATGGCTGTGCACTTTTGAGAACTGATTAATGAATCAACTGATCACATTCACGTAAATTTATATCGAAATTCATGAAATCCTTCTATTAGTGTGGGATCTTATTTTAAGAGAGGTCGCTGCGGACCAGTGCAGTGGCCGCACCCGCCGCAAGCGAGAGGAAACCCACCATTTCACTGTTGCATGACAGAACAGACAATGCAGCGTATGGGTTTCAACCAATTTCGTGTGCCCGTGTACAGATTAATGGAGGGTGTTTTGAGCCACCTCTTTTAAGTTTGAAACTAGTAAGAAAAATGCACACATGGTCCCACGACAAAAGCGGCAAATTAATAAAAATGTCAAATCGAACACGCGATGCAACAGTTGATGCCACCACAAATAGTATATTTTAAAGTACACAATTCTGTGTTTTTATCATCTTAGCGGCGAAGTCATGCAACATCGCCATTTTTAATTTAAGGCAGCCAATATGTACTGTATATACTTCTACTCTTCACAGTATGCATTGTTTTTTATGCTTTCTTGAAGATGTTACTTAGACAAGAGCTACAAATTTGGGGGGATGTGACATGTGATGCGTTCTGTCGAAGGAGTCGTCTCATCCTCAGTTACGAATACAAAAGATTATTCTGCGACATCTTAAAGAAGAATGGGTTTTCACGCGGTAAAATGAGTCATGAAAATTGCCATTTTGACCGTCTTTGTTTTCAAGGGTTAATGCTGCTGGTTTCTCCTAGTAATCCAATAGTTCGAAATTCAAAATAGAACTTGGACCATTAAGTGCACTGGTAATCCATTGGCTTAGCAAATTTTCGTAAAGTGAGTCTTTTGGGAACGAAGGAAAGATCTTTTTTTTTATTATTGACCTTTGAGATTTTAAAAGCCAACGGTCAATATTTTTGGAGGCATTCTCCTGATCGGGAACTTCTCCCTTGCCAATCGGATCCGAGCGAAACCGGCATCGATGGATAACTTGGAATCTTGGGAAGTTTGACGTCACAATTTCGTCGCGATGAAACTAAAACTCGGCAAGCTACGCCATAAAGACCGTCGCAAATCTAGGGGGTCTACACTCTTATAAAATTCCGAGCGTTTGGGGAGTAAAAAGTGAGCACACCGTGAGCTTTCCGATTTTACTCTTTTATTACTCACCAAATGCTCCCTCATCGCTCGTATTGAAGTGAACATTTTCAAGTTCTTCGCCAGGCCCCTAGATGGCGGTAAGGGTCTCGCTTTCCGCACGGTACACAAAAGTTCCCTTCNTTCAAGTTCTTCGCCAGGCCCCTAGATGGCGGTAAGGGTCTCGCTTTCCGCACGGTACACAAAAGTTCCCTTCCCTCTTTCCCTGGAATCGTCCCTCGCAGGATTGTTTAGTACCTTGCCATATGTCTCGCCTAGTCTCATTATAGAAATCAATAAACATGGGCACTTCATCATTTTTTATCCACACATTCAAGACATATTCATGGAGTCCAGGTCATAAACTAGCTCATATTCCTATTGAGAACCCTTTTGGGAAGTGTTTGGTTTTCTCCGCATAGGAGATCTAGAACAAAAAGAGAGTGTCCGTGAATTTAATTTAATTATCTATCTCAATTAATTGAGGTAATAAGGGACTGATATCCCGGATACTCCACGGAACCTATAAGAGGTGATCCACCCTCTGACCTGTGTTGAAATCAGTACTGTCAGAGGTAAGTCATCGCCTACACGAGAGCGAAAGCGACGCACAATATATATGGGAATCTTCGTATTTGCATGACATCTCTATCGCTTTCTGATGGGAGCGTTTTTACTCACGGAGGAGGAGAGCAATTTTACTCCTTGGTGATGGAGCAAATTCGCTCCTTTCCCAGAGTGAAACTGGAGTTAGCTATTTTACTCTCTTTTTTGAGAAAAATCGCTCCCCTTTTTCTAAGAGTTTATGGATCAATTTGAAGTATTTTGGGCTCACGTGATGTGACGGAGAACGGGGGTTCAAAATGCAATGGAAGTGGGCCTTTCTTCCCAATTTAAGCACCAACGTCTTTGGCATGAAACAATGAACAGGAAAAACTCCCTTTTTTAAGGGATTGTCAAAGGATTTATGGATTGTCAAAGAATGTAGGATAGGTGAAATGCATATCTGAAATCAAATCACGGTGCTGGTATGATACGAGACCCATAAGGAGTGCGGTAGTGGTTAATATGAATGAGAATGAATCCGGAGCGGCACTGAATGCGTTTCAGACGTGATACCTTCGTAAATGTATGAGAAAGTCTGTTTTTCCCATTTCGCTTCTCTTTCTCTCCCGCAGTTGATTCATGTGTCATATCGTACCATTCCGTTTTTAACCGGGTCATCAGGCCTTGGTTTCGGAGTGGCGAAGTGACGACATTATCTGATCTGTAACTCGCGCGACAGAGCAGGTTTCTGCTAGTCTATTTTAATTAAGATTTTCACTGGTTTTCTAGCTACAAGAACATCGTCATCCCTAAGGGCGCTGTGATACAGATACCTCTTTATGCTCTTCATCGTGAACCAGACCCATTCCCGGACCCTGAAGAATGGAAACCTGAACGATTTCTGAAAGGGAACGAAACGCACGATCCCTATGCATATCTTCCCTTCGGTAGCGGTCCACGGATATGCATTGGACAGAGGTTTCTATACATTCCATTCATCTGTATTACGTTAGCATTAACAACACTGAACTACTCAGTCAAAATAGATTCATCACAATAATAGCTTTAAGGAAGAACTCGATGAAATAATGGTTATTAACAGGATATTTAAAAAACGAAAGAAATAAAACTTCAAAAATAGGTGTGACAATGAATTCATTAATAATAACCTGACATAAGGATGTCACATGATTTTAAAATGAACTTCTCATACGACATCCTAGCATTGAAGGGAGTATGTAAAGGGATTTGACTGTTGCTTTAAAGTGGCCCATGATGGATGTGTTCGTCTAATTTGTCTGGATGTGCCTAATTTGTCTCTATTTGGTCGGGGCGAACAGGCTCTCGCTGGAGATCGTACATTACGCCATGCTACACATTTTGAGGGAGATGGAGATAGTGAAAACGCCGGAGACCCCAGAGAAGCCGGTATTCCTTTCGGGTTACCGAGTCGCCATTCATCCGACCAACATTGTCCTCGGCTTCCGGCCTCTCCACTAATTACATATATTCACTTCATCAAGGGATCTTCCTCAACCCCTGTAACACTACCAATTACCTTTCCTGCCTCTTAAACCACTCCTAATCTCTCATTTATTCATCGAGATTATCACTCCCACTTCACAGTTGGCTTCGGAACTCACCCCTGATTCTCTGCAAGCACTTACTTGAAGCAAAATCATTCACACGAACTTCTAATTGTGACTAATGGAGATACACATGGGTCAAATGGTTGAATGAAGCACTGTCAGTGAGGAAGTCAATACGAGGACACTGAAAAATTCTGCCAGTGGGAGGCTTCATATATTAGTGTGGAAGGCTTGCTTTTCAGAATGTCGGCGAATTTCAGAATGTCACCATCCTCATTTAAGCAACAATGATTATAAATGAACCTGACAAGATAATAAATCACTATTTTTGAAGGGGAAAGACAGAGAAATGAGCCTCCGGCTGCCATGGGGTCAAAAGGTAGATGCAGTTGCTGGCCCACTACCTATTGTAGGAGGAAGGCCACCAGCTCAAGGAGAGCTCGTCGCATTCCAACAGCTCAGGGTGGAGCATGTATGTAGCTGGCACTCCTCCAGATGCAGTACCAAGAGTCCCCACTAGATAATATCCCCATTCCCTGCATCCTATAATTTTAAATGCTATGAAGTACCTGACTTCCTGATTTATAAAGTTTTTCTTCCTCATTTTTCCTCTTTTTAATATGCAATTTATTAACAGATGAAAGAATAGCGTAGAAATATGATGTTTTGATTGCAATATGAGACTATGGAATTTATTAAATGTTGAAGTTAAGAACGGGAATTCATAAGTGTATGGGAGGGTAGAGAGGCCCAACTTTCTAACATCCAATCATATACAGTATATGATGTGCCCTGATACTCAGACTTCTACTCACTTCCTGAGTTCCATGTTGGTAGCAGAAGAGGAGAGCCGTAGTTTATCATGGTACTCTTGAGTACTTCTCCAGATGCAAGATTTAAAAGTAAATCAGATATACAGTGAAGCAAAAGGACCTTTCATAGCTGGTGGAACACCACAAACTAGCAAAGTGGTAATGTGCTGGGCCTCAAGCGGTTCGGAAGGTGGCGGGTCATTGCTGCCAAGTGGGATATGTACCTGGTGGCCCACAACCTCATAAAGTTGGTAGGCCACCAACTCTCTTCCCTAAATGTAGGTGCTGCTACTACACATGCTACTTGGTGCTACTTGGGAAGTTCATCCAGCGGTCGGAGGAAGTTTTCCGTCAAAACAACTATCACGTTGAACGGAATGTTACGGGCAAATAATTCGCAAATAATAATTTTCCTGCTGAAGTAAAAAATATGTTCATCAATTTATGTGTGTCCTTTTATTTACAAATGAAAACCGCTAAGATCTACACCTTTCTTGATAAGTTCCTCGGGCAGTATTGCTATTGGTCAGTGGATTCCAAGGAACAGCGAGACAACGGTGAAAGAAATTGAGGATATTGCTAGAGAACAGTGCTAGAGAACAGTTACTGCAGGGCTTTATGGAGGAATGCATCCACAGGAAATCCATAAAATCGGGCAAACAACCGGTCTGGTTTACGGATAAAATCAAAGCTCTCATCAGGGATAAAAAGAGGAAATGGGATGCGTACAAGCGGACTGGAGATAAAACGGACTCTGAGGAATATAAGGAGGATCACACGGAAGTTGAAGCGGGAAATTAGATCTGCGGGACGGGAGGTCGAGGAACGGCTGGGTAGCGATGCTAAGAAGAACCCTTTGGCTTTTTATCATTATGCTAGTGGTAGGTGTCAACAGTCGATCGGGCCGCTAATGAACGAAAAGAGGGAGTTGATTGCAAGTGATAAGGGTATGGCCTTAACTTAACTAGGTCTCTCGACACGTTCGGCGATGTTAAATTGGATGAGGCAAACGGGGAAAGAGATTTAGGAGTCAAGCAAGTCCAAAACGGTTCAACAAAAAATCACTTCGGAAGCTGGAGTATCAAACATTACAGAACTTTACCACTTACCTGTAAATAATAATTTAAAAAAAAAAAACTGATCCGCTATGAGAGTGGACATTTGAATCGCCCTGTATATCACCTGGCATAAGCCAAAAAATTGCTAGCTCTCACTGAGAAGACTAGTTGCCAACGACATCTGCAACATGAAGTTCAACACGTTGCTCGCAACGCGTGGAGTTCCTGTGGGCTCTTCTCCCCCGACACGCGTGCGGCATACTCTCGTAAACAGTAGGTTTTCTCAGACTCTTCGTGTCTGGAGATCATGAATAATCTACATGCAGTCAGAAGTCGTAAGCGGTGAACGAAGCGGGGACATGGAACGACAGATCCATTTAGCTGGAAAAGTAACTAATGCCCGTGCTGTAAGGGATGCAGTTGCATCGTGAAGGTGCATGGTCCGGAATGGTCACATTTGTCCACTCTCGCCGCTTCAGAAGAATTGCTGGCGAAAGCTTCTTACCAGCCATGAGTGCACTGTAATAAAATTTCATGGTAATAAATAAATAAAAAAATAAAAAACAAGTAAATTAATGAATGAATGATTAAATACAAACATGAATAAATAAATATGTAAATAAGTTGATAATACATAAATAATTTAAGAACTTTCGGGAAAATCCTGGGAAAGCATGAGCGACTTTGTAGCTTCCAATATAAGGAATGTTAATTCTAACCTTGAAGTCGAAGCGATCTTTCCCTATTTTCGCCCAGTCATGTTCTTTATGGAAAATTACTTGAAGGAGCTGCTTCCTAATCATCCAATGAATATATTTCCTTCCAACTTCTGGACTTCTCCAATTCGTAATCGGATCTATCCATTTCAGGATTCTCGTGAGTTTCGGCAGTTTTCAAGCACGAGTCTGTGGGGGTCATTCCTCCTCGTTTAGGATCTCCTCCGTCACGTTGGTTGTCCGATGATGCCCTTTTCCCTCTTTGAATTCCTTTAGCCGGATCTTCGAAAAATTACATGCACTATATTATGCTTCACATTACATTTAATAAGATCATGACGCACTCTCGTCTTTCTCTCCCTTCTCAAGGACAGAGCGATAGGTGCAACTGATCGATTAAAACTACTCATAGAAGTTGTTTTTTTTTTTTTTGGAGCACCGTTCATGCTCTCATGGCCGTTGCGTGAGACATAGATCCTCGGAGTGTGTAAGCGCGGTTACTTAATTATAAGACGTTGAAAAAAATTAAATGATCATAGGCATTGTAAGACAAATTGGAAATATGAAAGTTCCAAGCGTGATAAGGAAACTCAAATGTTTCTGTGTGCGGTACGGGAAAGTCAAAAGTGACACTAAGGAAAGTCAAAGGCGTCACTCTGTTGGTCGTGGGATTTTAAGGAAAAGCATGTTCTACATAAGTAAAGTCAAATGTGAAAGTCGAATTTCTTGGCTGTGCAAGAAGGCATGCGCGCTCTCCTTGCATTTTAATTCTCGTTACACACGGCTCCATATGGAAATTCACGAATCTATTTGAATGTGACGTCCTTTTTCCATCCATCATACTGGCAACGTTTCATGTCAAGATGAATAAGAACGGAAGTCATTGACTGCAAGAATAGATGCCAACAATGTATGCTGTCGTAATAAAGCTTGGTCCTTGGACCGTGATACAATCAAAAATTGGGGAGGGGAGCCCATATTCCAAAGGGAAAATGGTGGAAGGAGCAAATATTTTGGCAAAGCAAAAAATGCAAACAATACTGGGTGGCCCAAAAAAAAAACGCATCGTGTTTGATGCCTTATAAAATCCGTTTTGGATGATCTAGGCACGTGATATTTTATATTACATAGGAAACACCATAAAATTTGTTTCCTTAAAGGTTCATGTATGCAAGAAATTATATATATTAATCGGCAAGTCTCCATCCGTCTGAAATGCTCTGCGTAGTCCAGTCTAGGCTAGTCTAGTCGCTCTTTGTCTGTCCTGCACGGGTCGACTTTCCCTCACTCTACCCGACGGGCTCGAATCTAATCTCGGCCTGGGCCCGACCCGAAACCCCCGACNAAGTTACCAAATTCAACAATAGAACATGGTTCAATTTTCATTTCTTTTATGAGGGCGTCCAAGGGTTTCTTAACCATTGGACCCCCTTAAATGCATTAGTCTGACAAATTCATTGAGCTGCAAAATACACTGAGTGAATCCTTCGAACAGGTTGAAGTTGCAAAAGTTTCTTCAAATTTGCAAACTGATGGGAATTTTCAGCTTGAGGGGTCGCCCCCTTACTCTCTCAGGAATGGAGACTGAACTCGACGTTCTGTCCCTCTTTCTTCCCCCGAACCTTCTACTTTCTTCATGCCTCCCCTCATGATTCTTATCTTCATCCCTTTATTCTCATGAATGAAGGGAAATGTCTCTAGAAATTTCAGGAAATTTTCGTTCATTTCCTTTATTCATTTTGCGATGCAATACAACCTTTATTTAAAAGGTGATATTGTATCGCAAATAAAAAGAAAAAAGAAAAGCATTGAACGTTGAAGGTGTAGGGTGAAGCCCTGAGCCCCGTCCTTTTATTAGCTGGTAAAGGTCTATTTCAACGCGTTCTTTCTCTGTTCCGTTTATTTCATCATCGGCAGACTTCGTTGTATAAATATTTTTTTACGCGATGGACTTACGGAGTCTTGCGGATGGACTGATCATACACTTATGGAGTATATGATCACTGTGCCGCGATGTCAGCATTAAGGAATTGGAAAATTGGGTTCCGTAAATAAATGTTCTTTGGATACCCAGCCATTTCGGATTCGAGCCATTCGTCATCATTTGCTCTACACGTGAAATGGTAACTACGAGGAAGAAGTACGCCAAAGAAGAGAGGCTTAAAATGATGTATCGCGGAAAGAATTTCAAAACCGGGCGAATTCGTCCTAGATCGTCCTAGATCCTTAAACATTGAAACATCTCAACAGAACAATGCCGAGTGAAACGTATGTCATCTCACAATGAGTTGCGATGAGTCACATAGAGCTTAACGACTGCACCGGGATGAAGGCAGGGTTGATACTGAAGGAGAAATTACGGAAGTCGATCTGTATGATCAAAGCATCACGTCGGGTTTATTTGCTAGGTCACTCTTGACCTCGCCTCGTCCTTTGTGTCACTTGCACCGTTTACGCTCTCATGGCCGTTGCGTGAGTCATAGATCCTCTGAGTGTGTCGGCGCGGTTACTTAATTATAAGACGTTGAAAAAAATTAAATGATCATAGGCTTTGTAAGACAAATTGGAAATATGAAAGTTCCTAGCGTGATAAGGAAACTCAAATGTTTCGCTGTGCTGTACGGGAAAGTCAAAAGTGACACATAGGAAAGTCAAATGCGTCACTCTGTTGGTCGTCGGATTTTAAGGAAAAGCATGTTCCACATGAGTAAAGTCAAATGTGAAAGTCAAATTTCTTGGCTGTGCAAGAAGGCATGCGCCCTCTCCTTGCATTTTAATTCTCGTTACACACGGCTCCATATGGAAATTCACGAATCTATTTGAATGTGACGTCCTTTTTCCATCCATCATACTGGCAACGTTTCATGTCAAGATAAATAAGAACGGAAGTCATTGACTGCAAGAATAGATGCCAACAATGTACGCTGTCGTTATAAAGCTGGTCCTTGGACCGTGATACAATCAAAAATTGGGGAGGGGAGCCCATATTCCAAAGAGAAAATGGTGGAAGGAGCAAATATTTTGGCAAAGCAAAAAATGCAAACAATACCAGGTGGCCCAAAAAAACGCATCGTGTTTGATGCCTTATAAAATCCGTTTTGCATGACCAAGACACGTGATCTTTTATATTACATTGGAAACACCATAGAATCTGTTTCCTTAAAAGTTCAGGAATGCAAGAAATCATATATATTATTCGGCAAGTCTCCATCCGTCTGAAACGTTCTGCGTAATCCAGTCTAGGCTAGTCTAGTCGCTCTTTGTCTGTCCTGCACGGGTCGACTTTCCCTCACACTACCGGACGGGCTCGAATCTAATCTCGGCCTAGGCCCTACCCGAAACCCCCGACATAGCTAAACCCAATACTAGGCGAGTAGGACTTGCGGATCGTGTCGGGCAGATCCGACTGACCCGCAAGCCTACTTAGGCCTCTGAGCAGCTACGGACAAGCCCTGCTGGAGAGAGTTGAGATCCTGCGCATGCGACGCAATCACATCAGGGATGTCCGTTCCACTGGAAAAGCAAAAGAAGCCCACACCTCCGTCAGTAGGTTAAGAGGCAAATTTGGAACATTGTATTTAGATGGTCAGCTGTCTTCGATTAGTTATATAGGTGTTAATCGCCAGAGTTCGTCAGTCTGAAACACTCTGCGTAGGCCGAGGGCTTCCACTCGGGATTTTCAACTTTCTTTCAAAAACTCTCGCTCATTTCGAAGTTGTGATCCCGCCTCGGACCTGATCGAAATTCTATCGTTTTCGCCTCCCATAATTCGACGTACGACGGTCGCAGGGATAAATTGAGAAAAGCACTGCCTCGAATGGGTTCTCTCCCTTGACGTCATTGATACCAGTTTTCACACCAGCAGAATTCTGGGTGGTATCGATTCTGATGCTATGATGTACGACAGTAGTTATATTCCACGTTGCGTAGAATACTACCACCGTGGTGCTACAATTCATAGACTTTCCCTCTCCATAATTAGATGTAATAATGTCAAAAAGTTTTCGAAGACTTTCCCTTTCTTCAACCCAATCTCACCTCCTCTACGGAAATCACTAGTGTCAGACCTAAGCCTAACCGACAGACTGTCCTCGGGTCAGGCCTAGGCATACCTTTTTCGGTTCAAAAGAAGCACAATCCTTGGCTTACTGGGCCAATTAGTCTTATAAGGATTAATCACTGGCCTTCCAGATCTCGACGAGGACGTATAACGTTAAGACAAACGCAGGCCAATTCACTCTCTCGTGGTCCTTTTAAGAGAGTATGTGTAACGTTAAACCGATTAGTGGTCTGTTTCGAGTTTCAGGAACAGTTTCAGTGCGGATGAGGGACGTTAGGCACATCTAGAGTTCCTCGTGCCGTCTCGACGAGTTCTGAGAAGAAAATGCTCCAAAGGAAGCATGGAATACAATGTGGATTTACAGTTGTCTGAATTAGATACCTCTACTTTACACCAAATCGATGGACCACTGCGAGTTGCCATTTCGGGAAATTCCTAGGAAACATGAGCGACATTGGTGTCTCCAATATGAGGAAAAGGTACTTCTGACCTTGTAGCCGAAGCGATCTTTCCCTATTTTCCCGCACTGTCATGTTACCGTGTATTTATGAATAATTTCTTGAAGG
Source organism: Darwinula stevensoni (assembly GCA_905338385.1). NCBI lineage: Eukaryota > Metazoa > Arthropoda > Ostracoda > Podocopida > Darwinulidae > Darwinula > Darwinula stevensoni. Next base: position 3,365 of record CAJPEV010003526.1, on the reverse strand, counting down.
AGATGCTTTCTCATCATCCAATGTATTTCTTTTTTTTTCAACTCCTGGACCTCTCCTCTTCATAATCCGATTCTTCCATTTCAGCATTCTCCCGAGTTTCGCAAATTTTGAAGCAAGAGTCTGTAGCGGATTTTCCTCCTAGTTTAGGATCTCCTCCATCACGTTCATCATCCGATTATGTCCTTTTTCTTATCTGAATTCCATCGGCTGGATCATCGAAAAATTACATGCACTATATTATACTTTACATTACGTTTAATAAGATCATGACGCACTCTCGTCCTTCTTTCCCCTCTCAAGGGCAGAGCGATAAGTGCAACTGATCGATTAAAACTACTCATGGTAGAAGTTTTTTTTAGACAGTACTAAGAGAACTTTTGAGTAATACGCTTATTTTTCAGAACTTTAGGTATATGCCAGCTTCACCTGAAAATTTTCTGGTCGTGTGGATATGCTAGAGAGTGTAACATATCATTGTAATTATTTTCCAAACTATGATGTGTCGCCATCATGCTCTTTTCCATTCCCACCATATCCAGTGGGCAATGAACACGAAAATATATTCATTCTGGGGATGGAATCTCTGATTCCAGTTACGTCAGATCAATGTCATGTCTAACACCCACATGATTTTCACTGACGTCATGGCAGTTGATGGTCATTCATTTTGGTTCATATTTTTTTTCTGAAGCAGTTGTCACCTAATTTATTAAAAACTGTTGTTAATTCTATTACAAGCAAGAGCTTCATACTCATGAATTTTACACATTTCCGAACCTACAGCTTAGAACTTCAATCTCAAACTAGGCTGCAATTTTGGTGCAGCCACCAGCAGTCAACATTCCAATAATGTTTCATCAAATAACCGGAAGATCTATGTTTATATAAAATACACAAATAAGGCTTTCAAATGGCACAGGAACAAAGTTTCCATCATTGTTAGAACAAAAGTTCTTAATTTTTAAGATGCGGAGCGACTTTATAATCACTGTGCACATTTGCAATGGAATTCACGAATTTCATGCACATGCATGCAATTTTCAGATGGTAAAACACTTGCTGATGAGACGATGCGTCTGTCCCTTTAAAAATCATGATCGAAGGAAGTAGGGTGGTATACGAGTACTAATAATAACTCCAAACATAAATACTTCAAATGCAGCTTAAAGATTAAATAAAGACATAGGCTAACTACTTCGACTCATATATAAGTTCTTCAACGATTGGTCGTAAGAGCAGTTGCGCGACTGCTTTCTACTTCGTATAGATCCATTTGCTATGTCCTGTGTTCACTACGATAATTCGATATTAAAAAAATTGTGAATGCGTTCAACTGAATAGAGCCATGAAGGTGATACGTGATGAAATGTTCGCTCCATTTTCTCATCCTCACTGGTTGAACTTTGAGATCTCATTAATATCCCTTTGAAGTTCGAAATTTGAACTAAGTACAGCTGTTTGCCTTCTCTGTCACTACCTTGCCAGTAATTTGTTCCCGTCCGCACCCCTTGTCGCGGTGGTAATTTTTCTCCCGTGTCTCCCGCTATTGGTAATCCTACCTTGTTGGAAGGGAAATTGATGCAAGAGGTGGACTTGGAGCACCGCCGTCGCTTCGGCCGGATGTGGGGAGAATACGAAGGCCGCCGTCCTGTTCTCTTCACGACCGACACCGACTTAATCAAATTGATCACCATCAAGGAGTTCTCATCTTTCTCCAACCGGAGATTTTACAAAGCCAAACAGGAAATATTCCGGATCTGAATATTCATCTCACAAGGACAGCTTACACAGGAATGTTCATTAATTTTTTAATGCACTTTCGTTAAAAGTGGAGGGTTGCTTTTCAGAATGTCAGTGATCGAAACGTTTCCAATGAAAAGCACATGCATATCTAAGCGAAAAGCACGTTTCTCATTTTCGTTCAATATTTTTCGTTCGTTTAATAGTCAATGTTGCTTGAGCAACATTGACTATTAAACGAACATGACAAGACAAGAATACATTAAATTTGGACTGCAAAGAAAAATAGCCTTCTGAAAACAAAAAGAGAATCTTCTGAACGCTCAATATATTCTCGTTAGGGACAGTCCTATCACAGAAGGGTCCCCAAAGAAAAATGAAACGATTTTGTCAAGCTCCAATTTAAACATTTTTATTCATTCCAAGTCTGGCAGTGTTCAGTTTGATAACCGTTCTTCCCCACAATCGCTTTTGCACTATAACTTCCATTCTGCCAAGGCTTTCTGACTAACAGGTCCATGTTCTCCCACTCCTCCATCACAACTTTCCAGAGCTCTGCCCTTGATATGGGACTATGGAAGAGCTCGCTCGAGAAGCCGAAATCCACGGATGGTCTCTGGTGCCTTGACAGGGATGTCGCCAAATGTTACAGCATTCACTCCCATTTGACTATCCAAATTATGCGGGAACAAGCCTGTCGACTTGGGAGTGTGGCTTGATGTCTTGGTGAAGGTCTACTTTTGGAATATCACTTCCGCGCATGCGAGGCATTTATCCTCCAAGCAGAGTGCCAGAACATTTTCTTGATAATACTTTGCATTTACCGTAATTTTCGGATTCACTTTGGAAAAGCTGAATTTTCTACTTTGGGAGACATCGCTGACCACCATGAAACCTGCGGAAAACTTCCTTGCACTAAGTGTAACAATTTAAATTCACATGATTCACAAAATTCTCAAAAACAGGGTCCAGGTTTTTTTTGGCCACTCTATGTATGCATAAGCATATTTATGTATTGATGTCGCCCAATGACTTCAAATGACGTCATATGTTCACTATGGCCCTGCACTTCAGTTTGAGAAATGACCTAGATTTTTTTCCATGTTGAGACCATTGCCGATTTGCCACGCTCCTTTCTCCTCGTGTCTTTCTCACTAGGAAACTTGACTGCAGTCTATCGGCACGGATGGTGTTGGTTGCGAAAATGTTGCGGGTGCGAGCTCTTCTAGCCCTGGTAGGGAAGTGACTTAGTTATTGAAAGATAACCTTCTCGGAAAAATAGGTTATTGTCTTTCATATCTTCATTGAGGTGCAGGACCACATGCAGGACTAGACCACATCCCAAAATCGGATTTAGGTTCACGCCTTCCGAGGCCGCCTTGGCACAACTCAATTCTGGACAAGTAACCTGAGCTATCCGCCTATACGAGGGTTGGATTTTTAATAGTGGCAACACTGTATGAACAACGCTCAGAGATGAAACTGCAGTGTGTGCGCAGTGTGTGTGAGACAGTGACAGGTGACGGTTGTCTGCATCAAGTTTGGTCTGTATCAAGAGAGTCAGTTGACTGAGAAGTAGTAAGTTTTGAAACAGTTCGTCGTGATACCGCTCTAAGCAATGTTCA
>CAJPEV010003525.1:4373-30032 GCA_905338385.1 Darwinula stevensoni | reverse complement strand
CTTTGGTCGGAATGCGCCCCCCCCCCCCCCCCCCCCCCCCCAAACCCGACGAGAAGTAAGGCCCCCCAACGTTCCGCTTAGCCCCCCCCATTGACGAAAACCTGGCTACGCCACTGGTCAAGAGCAGTCACAGGAAGCGGAGAAATGATTGCTAAGGCTTTGTGAGAACTGGGCTCTAACTTGATCAATACGAAAGAAATTCCAATAGAAATGGAGATGATGAAAGGGATGGGAGAGAATCCTGCAAAAGATTTGAAAGAAGCTCCAGCTTCTTTCAAATCTTTTTTGTCATTCCGATGGAAACAAGAAGCGTATTCACCGTGGAGCCTCTCGATTGCGACAGCGGAAAGAGTCCCCTGTGTTCCAGGGATAGCGCAAGCACTCCATGGATATCGTTCTTGGGTCTCACGGTCGTCCTAGAAGTTCTTTGTATTCGCAAGGGCATGGGACACTCAAGTCCTAATCTCACTCTCCAGAGCAGACGACGCAGTGATGCGCAGAGATAGACAGTGTTGCCAAGGGAGGGGGGAAAGGGGGGTCCATCGCGCCATGCACGGCTTCTCTCGACCTCTTCGTGACATCAGCAAAATTTCACAATTTGCAGATTTCGTAAACCGTTCGTACGAGTCCCAAATTCCAAGGAATGTTTTCGTGCACTGCAGCATAGCATGCGTCGTGAGCAGGCGATTCATATTATTCCTTAACGGTCAAAAGGAAACAGGTTATGACCAGCATATTCTGAGATTAAATTGAGAATTTCTAATGATATGCCTTCCCCAAGAAAGAACTACCGGTTCCAGCTTTCTTGTTCTTGTCTTGGGAGCGGGAGGGTCTTCCTGCATCCTTGGGAAATGTTTATTGTCATTTTCTTTATTTTCCCCCCTTTATCTCCTTTTGATATCATGATATAGAGGATAAAAAAATGCATGAAACATGGGATTCGGCTTGGCCTCCGAGATTTGATCACATTATTCAACTGATAACAATAAGCGACGTGGAATGTGTCTCCGTTCTCGTCTGTTGATGCTATAATGATTCTTTGACCCCAAAAAGGGATTTCAATTTACGACATTCATGCTCACAATTGAAATGATTTCAAATTGAAATCACTAGCCGGAAAAAATGTATTCCTTTAGTAATTCTCCATCCCAAATTCCGAATAATTGTTCTTGGAGGAATTGAAGTTGTCATTATGAATGCAAGGATGAGGAAGCGATTATCATTTCGCGAGCTTCGTCGACGATTGTGTCCAAGTTACCGATACGCATAAAGAAACGTTGATGCATCAATTTGTTCATCGGAAAGAAGAAATTCTCCTCGCAGATAGCCGTATTTCTCTCAGTGTACCAGCAATCCTGCTGTCGTGGAGTGGCCACGAAGGTAAACAAGGAAGAAGAGGATCGTAGGAGTGTCCTCCCCCTGTCGTCGTTGGAGAGGGATGGATCAGTCCCTCTCCAGCGTCTCGTCCTCGTCAGGAGACGAGAGATCGAAGTGTGGGAAACGATTCACACGGGGTCGATCACGTTCAGGGCCTCTTGGAGAATCGTTTCAACGCATCCTGGGGAATAGCGAGAAATATTTCCAGGCGGGGGTCGTTTGCTGACCGCTAAGACGGGGATCAAGGTATTATAGAATTGCAGCATCAGCGCTTCTCACCTGAGAGTTTACGAGTTGTGGCCAACTACACGGGCCAGTCACGTAAAAAACGAGAGTGCGGTCGCAGTGTCGTAGGAGAAGATGCAATCGGTTTGTAGGTGGTGGTATTGGGTTCTCTATTCCTTCGGCCTCGTTCTAGTGGTCGTCGGAAGCATCCTTTATTCCACCGCGCCCAAAAACTTCGAGAAGATGGTTAAGAAGGTAAGTGCTTTATCACGATCGAGTATACTTTGATCAAAGTTTTCTCAGAACTTTAAGCAATTAATGAAGGACGCATTGGTGCAATCTCGTGGTCAACTCATGCATTTCTCATACATTCTCGAGTAAAGTTAGCTCATTCTGAAAATTGAGAGAGAATTCGGGCCATATCTATTATCAAAACGGTTTGCCATTGAAGTTGACTAAAGGTATTATTCGCGATGAGGAAACCACATCAAATAGTAGTAATGATTGAAGCTGTAAAATTACCTCAACCTGATATGGAGTGTTATTGCCCCACCTCATAGGAAATTCTCTCGGAAAGAAAACATATCGGAATCACCATGCGAACCATGTAAGAGTATTTGTGAAATACAGAATGGGAGGCTCTTCCATTTCTCATACACTCAGCCACGGAGAAGAGAGGGGAACAGGTTGTTGGTCACCCTGGAAAAACGCTGCTGTGGATATGGAGTTACAATATTGTTTTTCTTTTTTCCCGCAATATGCGTGCGTTGCCTCCCCAATTATTGTTTTTTTTTTGTGCTTATAATATACTATTATACGTCCATTATACAGTATAATGTATAATGGGCGTCAGAGCCTTGCGGTTAATCCTATTATTCTCCCGTTAGAATGGGAATGTGTACGTAGATTCTTGTGCTTTGATTGAATTCTGAAAGTGAATAGTAGTTCTTGAATATTTTTTTAGGGAAAAAGTATGAATACCGCTCGAAAACGCTATTGGAAGGCGTGAATATTTATTAATGGATATTTAACATTTACTGAAGAATTGAATTTGAGTTCTTGTATCTCGTAAAGTTTCAAGAGCAATAGCATAGAAAAATAATGGTAACAGCATGCTTTCGCATAACTAATTTTCAATAGTATGTTCGGTCCCAATGTTTCAAAGAATAAGTTTTGTTCGAGCAGGGGAATAGAAGTCAAATATTCATAAAACGGAAAAGTGGCAATAATTTGAAAGAATTTTTCATTGTGTGTCTGCTATACATATTAGTTGCGGATAATATAGATCCATTTAAAATATGAGTAATTCTCAAACGCAGAAATATCACTAGAATATTTAAATGCTGAAGTGAACACTCATTTGAGCATTGAATAAACTTTTTTCCGGACAGCGTCTCACGCCGAGACATTCATGATCACTCGAGGCGAACCGATGAGAATTGTTACCTTAGGAGTAACATCAACATCACTATCCAGTTCATTGGAAGTTTGCTGATGTTGATGGAGTTCAGAAGGTTGCTTTCCACACACCAGATGAACACACCAGTGCATAAAAAAAATTTCATTCCAAGTTTGTCACATTTTATTTGCGATTTTCCACTGAGTTACTCCGTAGGTAACTTCCATTCAAGAGTAACAAATTGCAGGATTTTGTTACCACATTTTCAGAGTAACAAGTTAAGAGTGCAGTGTCCGGGAAATACCCACATCTTGTGCAACAAGTCTTAAGGACGACTCGAAGAGAAAAGTCGCATTTGTTCCGGAAGCCCCAGTACCTGTAGTTATGACATTTCTTGATAGGATCAGCTGCAGTCAATCCTCTGACCATTTAGTATGCTCCCTATCCAGATGAAGTTCGGGGAGACGAGTTTTGCGATAAGGATCGGATCGGCGGACTCGTTTCACTTCTTTCCCATGCAATCAACATTTCTGGAGGCATGGATTCGGTTCCACAAAGAATTGATAACACATTACCTCTTTCGTTTTGATATGACAGGAAAGCGACTTGACAGATTTAGGACTGGCGCATCCTGGAACGGAAAAAAGGAAATCTCCGTCTTTACTTGAATTCAGTGTGTTCCAGTTCTGCCAAAATTCATTTTTCTTTTACTTTTGCTTTCCATTCCAGCAATTGTTATCGGATACTAAAACAGAAGCGTTCAGAAACTGGATTGAGCCCCCCATCCCGATCTATCTACAGTTTTACATGTTCAACGTCACCAATCCAGACGAGTTTCTTTACATGGGAGCAACACCGAAACTGCAACAACTTGGACCATACACCTACAGGTTCGGAAAGGATAAAATATTGATGGATCCCTGGATCGCGAGAGAATCCTCATGTGTGTGACTGCCTTTTTCGATTGTTCTGAACAGAGAAATACTGAAGACGGAAGTGCTGGAGATCTACGACAACGGTACCGTGGAGTATTTCCACACCAGAACTTTCCACTGGGATGAGAGCATGTCGTCAGGAAAGGAATCGGATATCATCATCTCCTTGAATGCGCCAGTTCTGGTACGAGATGAAAAAACAGGCAAATAGGAACGTCCACGCCAATTTTCAACGCATCTAAATTGTCCTTGCAGTGCTATTTAGCAGGGTAAACAATTCCTTACCTGAATCCAGGCTGGGACCTGAGATTGATAAAGGTGTCAAGAGGTGTAGATTCATAATTCGCACGCACTGGCAATGACACAAGAACCGGGGAGGGAGAGGTGACAAGAGTGGAAAATGGTCATCCGTACTTCTTCGTGTTTGTGGGGAAGAATAAAATTAATACGAAATGACGCTCGACCATCGAGTATGTCGCGATAAAAAAATGTTCGGTTCCAGCTAATTTATAGACCTTGCAAGAAAAGAATCGCCTCCATCGGATTTACGGTTAGTGGGATATCGATCTCAGAACTTTGGGGAAAACGGGTAAAACCCCGCAAATGGCAAATATATATATATATTTGGGAACTATCCATCGTATCGTGGCGTGCAATAGCTTGAACCGAAGCTCTTTAGTAGTTAAACAATTTTCTCCGAACAAAAATTTCTCGTATTTTCGAAAATTTTCCCTGCAAAAAATCACTAATTGTCTGAATGAACTGAAGCTCACCTCCATATAAAGGGGTGGGGCGCTCAGAAAGTTTCCGGACGTGACTTCATGGAAATTATAGCACAACAAAGCTTTTCTACACTTTCAGCTACACTTGATTTGAGTCTGACTACAAATTTTCAAATATATACGTCATCATATATTTTATTTATGCCATTTTATACCATCATATCTGCAATCTGTTTTTTGTTCCGCACATCGAAAAATTCTCGATCAAAAATTAGAATATTTCAAATTTGAGGTGAATTTTTCTCTATGTAGCGGACAAAATGTGAACCAAGAAACTAGCTTTATCGATGTACCTGAAAGAGGAGCGCGAGTTATGGTAACGATAGCAAACGAACACTTATGGTGCGAGATCGGTGGGGCAACTGGGAAGATCGTGATAGGAATTTGCTATAGGCCCCCTAACTCTTCTCTCGAGGATGAAGCAGCATATTTTGCACTCATGCGTAGAATCAGCGAGATCTCGAAGTAGGTATTGCTCTTCGGAGACTTTAACATGCCAAAAATAGATTGGTCGGTGCCGCAAGGGGGGTGCGAAAGGGATAGGGAATTTCTCGTTGCGGTTCAGGACGCTCTTCTCGTTCAGTACGTAAATGAACCGACGCGCGAGAAAGCTTTATTGGATTTAGTTTTTGCGACGAACGACGATCTGGCACGAGACGTTAAGGTACAGGATAACTTGGGAGATTCGGACCACTGCGCGATCATGTGGAATATCAAGCGGACGAAGAGTAACGCCAAACCGAGGAAGGTTTCGTACAACTATAAGAAGGCTAATTTCGAGAGACTACGTGAATGCGTTTCAGGCATCAACTGGGAGGCGCGGCTCCGTGGGCTGACGGTAGAGGAGCAGTGGGGGGCGTTCAATACGTTATTGCAGGGCTTTATGGAGGAATGCATCCCCAAGAAATCCATAAAATCGGGCAGGCAACCGGTCTGGTTTACGGGTAAAATCAAAGCTAATCGGTTTACGGGTAAAATCATCAGGGATAAAAAGCGGAAATAGGATGCGTACAAGCGGACTGGAGATTGCACGGACTATGAGGAATATAGGAGGATCACGCGGACGTTGAAGCGGGAAATTAAATCTGCGAGACGGGAGCGAGAGGAACGGCTGGCTAGCGATGCTAAGAAGAACCCTAAGGCTTTTTATCGGTATGCTAGTGGTAGGTGTCAACAGTCGATCAGGCCGCTAATGAACGAAAAGAGGGAGTTGATTGCAAGTGATAAGGATATGGCCAGTATACTTAACGAGTTTTTCGCTTCCGTTTTCACTGTGGAATCCGACTCGGCACCGACTTTGGAGGAGGTGATCGAGGATATTTCCTTCACCGAGGAGACGATCGTGAATACGATAGGGAAGTTAAAGGTGGGCAAGGCGACCGGCCCCGATGGGATTCCTGCGAGAGTCATTAAGGAAACCGCGAGAGAAATATCGGTTCCACTAAGAATTATATTCGAAAGCAGCTTTTCGCGCGGGGAAGTACCACTGGAGACCAGCAAACGTCGTACCGATCTTTGAGAAGGACGAAAAGAGTCATCCAGGAAATTACAGGCTGGTAAGTCTCACGAGTATCCCAGGGAAGATCATGGAGAGCATATTAAGGGACCATCTCTTGGATTTCCTCGAAGGAAACGCGCTNAAAAAAAAAACAAAACAAAACAAAAATACAAAAATTTTTAGCTTTAAGAGGGTTAGGCCTACCCTAAAATTAAGGAACGCTCGACCTCGACACGTGAAATGGGCGAAATCGCCTCTTGATGTCACTAACTATCTTGAATCTTGAATCTTGATAGATTTGTCGTTTCCCGCGCTGCGTAGGGAAAAGACAAATTGGGGGGGGGGGGGGGTTTCAGGGGGGGAAAATCGCCAGAATTTCACTTTTTGAAACTCAACTGTGATGCTGGATTCTCATTCAAATTCCGGGGATGTGTGGAGCCAATTGTTTGCCTATTAAATAGCTTCAGTTCGATCTATTCCACGCCTCGATACGATGAATGGTTCCCGAGATGAAAATTTTGCAGTTCGTGGGGTTTTTCGGTTTTGCCCGAAGTTCTTGGGCCGATATCCTGCTTTCAGCAGTTTCGATGGAGGCAATTCTTTTTTTTTTCTTTTTTTTTTTTTTACGTGGTCCTTACATGTACTAACACAGACAAGAATTTTAGCGCGAAATCTGAGATGGTCGAGAGCCCTGTCTGATTGAGTGAATGACAACCTCCGCTGATGCGTTCGCCTCAGTCGATGAAGGGAAGGAAACTATTTGTGTGCCTTATAAAAGAGGCTGAGGTCGTGTTGTTCTCCTTTCGTCGCCTATTTTGATAACGAACATTTTGACCAATTCGAAGGAAATTCATACCTGGTACTGGCCAAGCATTTTTCTATCAAATTAGGGAAAACCACGCCCTCTGCCTCTTTGGTTTTTTTTTTTGTAAGGCACGCACAGACTCCCGTTAACTTCATTGGCTGAAGCGGGCTTGTGCGGCACACTTTGTTTACCTATTAAGTTTGAACTGGCATGGTACGTGATATAATGTACCAACATTTTTTAAATTAGATACTTATTTTCTTTACTCTATTCACGTGCAATGTCTAAAAAATTGTGTCGATCTGATGAAATTTCATCAGATCAACACAATTTCAATTGATATTTCGATCATAATAGAAAAATATATTTCGACCGGGTAAGTAGGAGAGTTGATATCGGGAAAGACCTATTTTAAGCTTATTACATAGTTTTGGAGTGAATAACATGCCATATGTACGGTATAAAAGATTTGGGTTCTCCTTCCAAAAGTGCCCTGGAGGTCATATTTCGCGCATGCCGTTCAATGATTCACTAATGCATATAAACGTGCGGGTTTGCACAGACGAAGGTGCATGGGGATGAAGCTCTAATATTTATTTTCTTCTTATGCCTATGCTTTCTTACTTATTCACCCATAATAAGTGAGTTTTATCGTAAGAAGGAATTTGTCGAGAGAGTGTCTTCGGTGTTGCGAATGCGTTTAAGCAAGCGGATATTTTGCAGCTCATGGCCATGAAAATGGCGGAAATGGGGTTTGGAGCGTTACTTGAATCCATCATCCCACTAATTGAACCACTGGACGAAGGGAAGCCGTTCTTGAGAAAAAGCGTGGCGGAGCTCCTCTTTCAAGGATATGAGCTCACTTTCATGGAGATAATATATCATTTTTTGATTGACGAGATGAATTTGCCTGAAGACCTTGTCAACCAAATGTTCGACTCAATACTGCCACCTGAAATGTCGGACGGCAAGTTTGGCTACTACCGTGTGAGTTCCAGTTGTGCCTATTTGGCTTCCATTGCAGTAGATGAGGCTATGCGAAGATGTTTAAATCGGTGCAATGCAAATTTGGTTGCTTGAGAAAATGTAAACGATACAGTCAAAGTGCCATAGATTCGGATAGATAGGTTTGTAACCAGGACGCGAAACTTTTTCTACCTACGCTAGTTAATTAATTTAAAGTAAGATTAAACTCAATCACGCAACAAAACGGTATGTTGAAGTTAAGCAGAGATTAAGTTTTCAACTTTGCTGCAACTTGGGCGTTGCGATATGTGAGTAATTTCTCGGTAGGCATACCGTGGCTCAATACCACAGTATAACGGTGACACCGGAGAGGAGCGGGGTTTTGGGGTGGGGGGTGCTCCAGTTCCGAATTCCCAGGAGGAAAAACTCACGAGCGAGAGCGAGCCTTTCTGTTGTGATGGCGTGGAGCAAGTCGCGCATCCGTATCAGGGGCATTCGAGGGAAAGCCAGAGGATTCGTCCGTTTCAGACCAAATGGATGGATTTGGTTGGCGTACCCAGGAATAATAACGCCAATAAAGTTGCTGGGATGACTAAATTCATGGATCTCGAGAAAAATAAGCATCATGGACGAGAAACCATCTCATCATTGTGCATGGCCATGGGTTTCTTCTTGCTATTGAGTGCTCAAGCTCACCGAGCATAGGACAAAGTCAAATTTACCTACGAAGGACGGATTATTAAAAATATAACAGTAAGTTGCAAAACGCTGTGACAAGGGCGTTGCGGTGTACTGGTATTTTCATTATCCCGCCGTATTCGGTTCTCCTGACAATTATACCGGCACTCAACATTTTTCTTATTTATCACCCTGGATTCCTTGCATTCTAGTATTCCTTGCATTCTAGTATTCCTATCTAGGAATGTTGCACATGCTCATACCGTCACCAAGGTACTGTAAGGACTTCGCCTCTAATTTTACTGCCTCCACGGCGCCATACTAAGAGCCATCCCTAAAAACAAAATACTTATTCCCTCGACATCCATGGCGACGTCCACAGCCTGGGAAAACCGAAACCTTCCTAGGAGTCACTGGAGTGTATTTTATCCGCACTCAAGGACCAAGATCCGACCTTTGCTAATAATAATTGCCGAAAATATTGACTTTTTTCTCAATAAGTTTCAATGCAATTTTGTGTATCGGTATGAAACATACTCATATATGCAAACAGGAAAGTTTCGTGAAAATCGCTCTATTGTGAAGGGAGACATTTGGGTTGAAAGACGATGGTCAATTTTTTGCCATGCCCTGTGTGCTCGCAGCACCTGTGCTTGTTTTAGATTTTCATCGCCTTAATTAATGACATGCTATTTAGCTTAGCATACTGACTCACAAGATATTACTCAACATTCCTTGGAGCATGCCACTCAAAAATAAAAAGCTAATCAAATTCACACCTAACGGAACTTGAATGACGCGATGCTTCCATTGGGCAGCTGAATGGTACCAGCGACGGTAATTACTTGGTCGGCACCGGCGTAAATGGACCGGAAGATTTCGCCGATATCAAGCTCTGGCGAGGGGAGCCATTCCACTATAAAAGACCATGGCGGACGGATGAGTGCAACATGATCAATGGCACCGACGGCACGATCTTTCCCCCCTTTGTCGACGAAAACTCCATCCTATATGTATTCACCCCGGACTTGTGCAGGTGAAAAATCGATCGCTTACCGGAAATGCTACCAAGTGTAGACATTCGTGATGCAAACCAGTGATGTGCTAATGTTCAGGTCAGTGTACATCACGCATGAAATGGAGGTGGAATATCAAGGGATACCAGGACTTCGATTCATCGTCGATCCTGACGTCATCGAAGACCCAGCAATTAATCTGGACAATCAGTGCTTTTGTTTATCGAATGGAACATGCTTGAAAGCAGGAGCTTTAGATCTCTCCGAATGTCTTGGTAAGTTGAAAAGAACCCATGATGCTTGAATCCCATTGAAGAACAATTCTTCATGGTGCCACATTCTGAAGGCGAATCTTGTGTGTGAGATAATTTTCCAAAAAATTTCTGTCCCGCAGGTGTACCGTTGGTGATGTCCATGCCGCATTTCTACTTAGGATCAGAAGATTACTACAACGAATCCATCGTGGAAGGGTTGGAGCCAAGGAAAGAATGGCACCAGACCTTCGTCGACCTCGAGCCTGTGCGAATCCACACTCTTAGCTATGTTACTTTGAAAATGGAGTAACAAAATCTTGCAATTTTTTACTCTTGAATAGGAGTAACCTACTGAGTAACATAGTGGAAAATTGCATATAAAATGTTGCAAACTTGGAATGAAATTTTTTAAATATATCCTGGATTGCTCATTAAAATAAATATTATGTCCTGAACTTCAACATTTCCGAGAATTGTTACGTCAAGAGTAACATCAACTTCACTATCCAGTTCATTGGAAATTTGCCCTGAGAGATGTTGATAGAGTTCAGAAGGTTGCTTTCCTTTTACATGAACACAACACTGCATAAAAAATTTTATTTCAAGTTTGTAACTTTTTACTGTTACTCCGTAGGTTACTCCTATTCAAGAATAACAAATTGTAAAATTTTGTTACCCCATTTTCGGAGTAACAAGTTAAGAGTGCATCTCTTGCCTCCAATATCATTTTGGTCACGGTCTGAATTAAAACTATAATCAAAGGGAAGGAATGGAAGAGGACCCTATACTCTTCAGAGAATCACGCCTCAGCTCCCTTCCTGAGCAGCCAGCGAGCCTAGAGCGAACGTTGGCAATTAAAATGCAGATACAAATTCATAGATTAATTCATATTGCGAAATATTGAATATTATATATTTACATACATGCAATATATCTCGAAACTATACGCATATTAAGAATTTGAGTGCTATACAAGTCTTTTATATCGTTCCGTCTGCAGCACTAAGGTTCTGGTCAAAGTACTCGAGATATTTACTCCAAAAATATTGCTGTGCTCTTATGGAGGCAGAAATAATTGAATCGCCTTCAGGAAAACAATACTCAGCTGTGTTAAGTTCCAAATGTATTATTGGGAAAACTCTATGAATTGATGGTCAAAGATTCACTTGATATTCATTGGGAATAACCTTATGGAACCCACCTCGCTCGAGTGTTTCTTCCTCTCCACTACCAGCAGGAACTCTTGTCCATTCTAAATGTCTAATTTCTTTAAATGATTACAGATGGTTTTGCTTAGACACACTAAATTCGGATGACATTTTAAGTTAGCTGGAAACACACTCATGAATGCTTAATGAATGCTGGAAGAGAATAGCTCCAGCATGAGTGGAGATGTTTTGGCCAAATTTCATTGATCTTCATTTGCCATGATATGTACATTGAAAAACTCATATGTACATTGGAAAAAAAAAATGAAAAGATGAACGACCTAGGACGACGAAAGAGAATATTTCACAATCGCAAGAGCTCGTGGATTTCCTCTGCATTCACTTGGATCAGTCCCTGCACATCATCAGCCATGTTAATATGCAGAGACCAAAGGCACCCCCTTAGTGCGTCGAGTCCTCTCCTATTACTGGTCCTTGCCATAGTCTTCAAAAAATGGCTTCTCGCCAAGGAGGAACTTGGATTCATGTATGGTACAGTTGTGCTTATGGCTGGTCTGGTGACTACTTGGTAGAAAAAATTCGGGTATCTCTTGTTACTAGGAATACTGAAAGCCCTGGAGGAAAAATAATTATTACACGTATTAACCTATATAATATATTATTGCCACGCTAAATGTTCAAAAATAATAATTTCATATAACTAGGAATTTTGCTTTTCGAGCTCACAATGATCGCGTCTTTGGTGCTCCATTGCGAGTATCATTTCCAATGTCTTAACATTTTGGGTGCCTATTCGTCCCTTCAGCCTTGTTTTCTCGGTCTTCAAGGATGTGACTCAGTATGGCCTGTTTTGCACGGAAGGATTTCGGCATTCGTATTTATTTTGACAATTGCTTATAAGACAGCTGAACTCATCACACTGTCGATGTCAAGGAATTTTTTCAGAACGGCTCATACCGAATCTTCTGTCTCCTCCTCTAGTTGACTGGCACTATCTTGAATGCCTCCAAGAAACTTCAAGTGAACTTCAAGCTGAGGCCGGTCGAGCATTATCCAAGCTTTGCTAATGTCACGGAAATGCTCTTCCCAATATTTTGGATGAATGAGGTACTCGACTTTATCTTCATGATTTCACATTCTGATAAGTCATGGGAAGTGATAAAGATCTGATTGTATGATCCTATCAATATTCATGTGATGTTCTCGTGTATCTGGTGCCTTTACAATGCTGATCTCATGTATCTTGTACACATTTTATGATGGCGTCTTGAAAGCTTTCTATCTGAAATTCCCTTCGAATTTTTGAAACCCCAAAAATTTACTCACAAGGGACACTAACCAAGTGATAATTTCAGATTTTCACCAAACCTTGGTCATTGAAAGGACTCAAAACGAAGTCACAAGGCGCCAAAACGTGCGGCAAAGAAACAGGTTTAGGCTCATAACTGGCACTCTCAATTTTCAGTGATACTCTACTGGATTATTATAGTCACGGCCCTATTTTCACTGACTAACTTTTCAAGAAAATGTCAAATTCAGCTGATATTTCATCAGTTGAGAGGTTCAGCTGAGAGGTTCATCAGTCAAGGAGGTTTTCTTCCCATGCCACAAGATGGCGTTACATGCCTATAGAGGGCGCTGATGTCTACAGCAGTGGCACCTATCTACTCGCTATTTCATTTTTTAGGCACTGGAAAAAAATCCGTTAAGGCCTATGAATTTCTCTGCCAAATATCAGCTGCATCCGAGAGTTCTTTCAAAAGATATGGTCAAACAAAGTTAAATGTTGGCATGTAACAATTGAATTTCGTTTAGTCATAACTTTTTAAGGAAAAGTCACATGCAGCTGATGTTTGACAGAGATGTTCATGGGCCCATGACTTATTCGTTCCCTTACCTGGCACATGGTTCTACATGTTCACAGGAGACGCCGTGGTGGCATAAGCAAAGGTAAGAGACAGAGAATAGGAATTGCGTACACAAAAGGAATACGTCTAGCATTCACATCACTCCTACCAAGAGATGGTGAAACTCTCGGTGCAGTAATGTCTCATGTTGATATGCTGTTACTACGTATTACCAAAATAGAAACACTGTAAGGAAACTCTGTAAGCAGAGCCCTCGTGCTTCTTCACATTTCACCTTCGTGTATGCAATCACTGCACCCTCTGTTAAAATGTACAAATATGTGCCAGACAAGGGAACTAATAGGTCATAAACACAAGAACATCTCTGTCAAGCATCAGCTGTATCTGATTATTTCTTAAAAGGTTATGACCAAACCAAGTTCAATTGTTACAAGTCAAAATCCAACTTTGATCATATCTTTTGAAATAACTCTCGGATGCAGCTGAAATTTGGCAGAGTGATTCATAGGCCTCAACGGATTCTTTTTCCGGTGCCTAAAAAACGACATAGCAAGTAGATAGGTGACGCTGCTGTAGACATCAGCGCCCTCTACAGTATAGGCATGCAGCGCCATCTTGCGGCATGAGAAGAAAACCTCCTTGACTCATGAACTTCTCTGTTAAATGTCAGCTGAATTTGACTTTTCCTTGAAAAGTTATTGTCAATGAAAATAGGGCCGTGACCTTAATAATCCTGTATCACTGAAAATTGAGAGAGCCAGTTATGAACCTAAACCTGTTTCTTTGCCGCAAGTTTTGGTACCGTTTGACTTCGTTTTGAGAGTCCTTTCAATGACCAAACTAAAGTGAAAATCTGAAATTATCGCTTGGGTAGTGTTCCTTGTCAGGTCATTTCGAACTCAAAGGAATCGACATGATATTGGGTCCCCTGAATTCGTTTCAGAGCGTAACCTTACCCCAGGAGTTTGCCGACGATCTCTACACAACGATCGTCATGCCTCAAGAAGCCATCACCATCGGATCGCAGGTGGCCTTTGGCATCGGGCTTTTCACGATATTGGTGACAATGGGAGCTTGCGTCGTACAAGGATTCCGGAACTAGAGATTTTGTCCCTTCTAGAGAGAATTGTCCATTTGCCGAGTTACTCGATGCGTCTGCATGAAGTTTCCTTGCTTTAAACTGTAAAAAGACGATTCGGTGAGAAATTTATCATAAGTATGCATGCGTACAGAGAGAAAACAAGAGAAAACACTTCTCGAGAAGTTGCTACAACTCGCGGTCGACGTCCCCCTCCTCTCATAGTATTGCTGACTTTTCTTTCGACTTGGTTTCGACTTGATCGTCGTCGTGATGTTCGCATTGTATGCTTTCAGTGCTATTATAACATCTGTCTGTTTTTCGCCCTAGACGGTCAATGTTATGTAAAGGAATAAATATTGAATATAACCGAAAATTGCGTTTCCTCATGAGTCTCTTGAGACGAACGATGCATGAAACGAACAGCTAGATTCCCAATCTCAGATTGCCACACTCGACACTCAATCTCGCTCTCGAGAGCAGACCGCGCAGTGATGCTCAGAGATCGGCATTGTTGCCGTGGGGGAGGGGGGCGGGGGGAGTCCGTCGCGATGCACGGCCGAATTCACGGACTCATGGAGCTCGTGTGTCAAAGGATTCGCTTCGTTTCCGTATGGGAATGCTGAGCTGTACAGGTACGGTATCTTGTTGTCTTCGTTTTACTGCATCGGGAAATCGGGAGCAGCCGTCGACCAAAGGAACTGTCGAACGGGAATACGGATGGCGTTCTGGGAGGCGATTGCGTTGTCGTCGGGGGTCCATCGAATTCGACCTTTCGTTAGTAAGCGGTTTAGTAACCTAGCAGCTAAAAAATCAAAATGACCATGAGAAGGACAATTGACCATAGTCCTTCCCATAGAGCCTTGACAACTCACTACCTTGCCGTTTAGGGTCAAGTCAGGTCGCACGCACTCTTTCACTCGTCTTTCACAGCCATAATACCTTAATAATCTTTGTTATGAAGGGCAGTGGGAAGGTTCGCACTGTCGCATCCTGTAAGAATACTTATAGGAATCTACCGGCAGAAAATATTTTATTTCATGAATTTCCAAAATGTATAGACAGAAATAATGAGCGGCTTCCAGCACTAGGAAGAAAATCTGTTCCCAGATATTATTTCGTGTGATCGCATCACTCCTTAGATACTTATCGTGATGGAAACGCCATAAGGCGCTGGAAAAGTCTCAACGTTTCAACATTTTCTCAATTTCGACACGACGTCGTTGAGCTGAATGGGTGGGTAGTCTTCGATGTCACTGTTTCCGCTCTTGAAATGCAGAAAACACCGTTGCACACTTGTGTAACTGTTGGTAGACTCACCATAGCAGCCACACATTAATGTTTTCAGGGGTTACATATTCTTTTGTGGGAAACTCTATCAGAGTTTTTTGCTTCAAAATACCATCCATAGGCGCCGTTATCAATGACTACTGTGCTGCCTCCTGGGCATAAACAATGAAATTCCCTATGTCCATCAGTAGCTGAAATAAGTATTTTGTGTGAATAAAATCTCCAGGCTTGTCCCTATAGTGGTTCTATAATAAATTGGGCTCATTACTTTCAGTATGCTCGTCGTATATCGGGAGGAAAAAAGGCTCTTTGCAGATAGCCGTACTGCTCTTAGTGCAACGTTGTCAGTGCTGCTGTCGTGGTGAGGCCACGAAGGTAAACAAGGAAGAAGTGGATCGTCGAGGATGAGCTCGGATGGGAGGGGCTGTCCTGTTGTCGCTGGAGAGGGACGGAGACTTGAGAACTAAGTGTGGGAGAGGATTCACACGGGGTCGTTCGCATTCAGGCCCTCTGAGGGTTGGAATGAGAATCGTTTCGACTCGCCCCTGGAAAACGAGGTATTCAGTATTTACAGGCAGGGGTCGAATGCTGCTGGTTTGACGGCGGTCAATGTATCCAAGGATTGTAGAATCAGCTCTTCTCGCCTGAGAGTTAACGAGTCGCGACGGACGGTTCGGTCCGGTCACGTGAGAAGCAAGAGTGCGTGCAGTCGCAGTGTCGTAGAAGATGAAGTCACTTTGTAGGTGGTGGCATTGGGTTCTCTATTCCTTCGGCCTCGCTCTGGTGGTCGTCGGAAGCATCCTTTATTCCATCGCGCCCAAAAACTTCGAGGAGATGGTCAAGAAGGTAAGTGCTTCATCACGATCGAGTATACTTTGATCAAAATTTTCTCAAACCTTTAAACGATTAATAAAGGAAGCATTGGTGCAATCTCGTGGTCAACTCGCGCATTTCTCATACATTCTCGAGTATAACTTAGCTCGTTCTGAAAATTGAGAGTGAATTCGGGATATATCTATCATCAAAACGGTTTGCCATTGAAGTTGACTGAAGACATTATTCGCGATGAGAAAACTGCATCAAGTAGTGGTGAAGATTGAAGCTGCAAAATTACCCAAACCTGATACAGAGAGATATGTTATCATCTCATGGGAAATTCATCCGGAATCCAAATCACCATGCGAACCACGTAGGAACATTTGTGAAATACGGAATGGGAGACCGTTTCATTCATCATACATGCATCAATCGGGGACAAGAGAGGAACAGGTTGCTGAACACCCTCAAAAAACGCTGCTGTGAATAAGGAATTATGATATTGTTCCAAAATGTTCCCGCAATCTGCAAGCGTTGCCTCCCCGAATATTGATTTTTTTTCGTTTTTAATGCATCAAGGGTGTCGGTGCAGGGGTGATAATTCTTATTATCCTCCCGTTAGAATGCGAATGTGTACGAGGTTCTTGTGGTTCAATTGAATTCTGAAGGTGAATAAGCATGAATATGAATACCACTCGAAAATACTATTGGAAGACATGAATATTTCTTATGGATATTTGATAATTACGATGAATTGAACTTCATTCTCTGTATATCATGGGATTCCAAAAGAATTTGCATAGAAAAAAGCATGACACCAGTATGTCTCTTTATCATCAATTTTCTATTATATGTAGGGCTCCAATGTATCAAATAATGAGCTTTCGTTGAGCAGGGCAATAAAGGCAAATATGCAGAAAACGGAAAAGTGACAATAATTTGAAATAATTTTACATTGTGGGTCTGCCATAAATATTGATCGAAGATAATGTGCTAAATAAAACCTAAAATATGAATAGCTGTCAAACGCAGAAATATCCCTAGGATATTTTAATGGGATGAATTAAACACTCTTTCAAAGTAAACTTATCCAGGGACAGCGTCTCGCCCTGAGGCATTCATAGTCACTCGAGACGAACCAACATTTCTAGCCAGAGGCATCTCGACGATCCAGTCATAGTCCCACGGTAAACCTTGTACCACGCGATAGGCGATCACTAGCCGAGACCAAGAAGGCTTCTAGCGAATGGCTGTTGATGGTTTGGAAGCTAAATAGGCCAGGCTCGCTGAGAAGTTCCTGCGAAGGAAGTGATTCTGTGTTGCACTCTATCCTTTATGATGAATGATTACTTGCTTGGGTTGCACCGGTCTCATTGTACTTCATGAAGGAGATGCATATCTGCACTCGATCATGAGTGCGTTCGTTTTCGTAGCGCTCTCGCTATACCGGATAGCCCAAACAAACCGTCTTGTTGTCGCTTTATAAAACCCGCTGTGGATGATATAGGTTCGCGATGTTTTCCTAACACATTGGAAACATCACACAATTTATTTCCTGAAAGTTTCATGCACGTAGGTGGTCTGAATAAATATCGACAGTCGTTCAAAGCGGAGTCAAAGTGGAGGAAAACGTCACGAATCTACATCATCCACAGCTGCTTCTATAAAGCGTCAAACAGGACGCGTCTTTTTTTTGGGCTGCCGAGAATTTCAGCCTTTCCTTGTGTGACCAATTGTAGTCGTCATCCCTTTTGTTCTCGCATATAAATTTTTATTTCTTTTCTGTGATTTCCTTGTGTCCTGTTGGTTTATTTATATTATGTTATCTGCGTGCTTTATATTCCCTTTGTGACCCTGGGAATGAGATATTTCCCACATCATCGGTTCTCTCCTTGACTTCCCTGCGTTTACCCGTCTTGCAGCTTCGAACCATTCCCCCAAAATGAAAACACGAAAACGAAAGCATATTACACGAGTAGAGACCCAATAATAATGCAAGCCCGAATCAATATGGAGGGGCACTGTGTACAAATGCGTAGAGGAGAGTCTGGGACTGAAAAAACTGAACAGGGCTTCTTCAACAGGACTTTTTCATGCTGCAGAGTCCGTGGAATACTCACGTCTTGAGCAACAATTCTTAAAGACGACTCGAAGTGAAAAGTCGCATGTGGTTCCAGAAGCCCGGTACCTGTAGTTTCGACATTTCATTGCGGTAAAATCAGCTACAAAGCCAATCCTCTGGCCATTTCGAACGCTCATTATTCAGATGATGTTCAGGGGAGACGGATTCTGCGAAAAGGATCGGATCGGCGGACTCGTTGTTTCACTACTTTCCCATGGAATCAGCATTCTGGAGGCATGCATTCGGTTTCATAAGAGGAGCAATATCGCATTATCTCGTCTGTTACCAGATGACAGGGAAAGTGAGACTACGGATCTAGGGGTCTATAACTTGCGCAGCCAGGAACGGAATACATTGAGGAAATGTTATTCTTTACTGTTGAACTTCGAATTATTCTTACGAATTATTCAAGGTTTTATATTTTCACCAACATTCCCTTTTCTTTTATTTTTGCTCATCATTGCAGCAACAGTCATTGGATAGTAAAGCAGAAGCGTTCAAGAACTGGATAGAGCCTTCCATCCCTATCTATCTACAGTTCTACGTGTTCAACGTCACCAATCTAGACAAGTTTCTCTACGAGGGAGCAACACCGAATCTGCAACAGCTTGGACCATACACCTACAGGTTGGGAGAGACCATAATATTGAGGGATCCCAGGGTCGCGAGTGCATTTGCATGTGTTCTAAACTGCCTTTTCGATTGTTCTGAGCAGAGAGATACTGAAGACGGAAATGCTGGAGATCTACGACAACGGTACAGCGGAGTATTTCCACAACAGGACTTACATCTTCGAAGACAGCATGTCGGAAGGAAAGGAATCAGATATCATCACCACTTTGAATACTCCAGTTCTGGTATGAGATGTAGAGACAAGCAAATAGGAACATCCACACACAATTTTCAACTCATCAAAATGTTCCTCCATGCAGTGCGCTCTACCCGAGTATGCAATGCCCAACTTGAGTCCAGTCTGGTACATATTCGTTGGGTGCATTTACCTTTCCGTGCTCCGGACAAGTATGCTCGCCGCGTTACACAATAGAGATACAAAAACTTAGCGTTGAAAGAGTTAAGTTGGAGACATCTGGCGAAACGAAGCATAAAAATTAGCTGGGTGGAATCAAGCGCGCCAGCTTTATAACCTTCCTCATGGAAACACGCAGATAGAGACTGTTTTTACTACGAATATGCTTCATTTTCTCTGCCAGAGGGATTTCCCTAGACCAGGAATGATTATGTAGAATAATCCATGGTTTGAAGTTTCCACTTGGAGCATCTAGGCAGCCTGAAAGGCCTGTTAAGATGTTTCTTTCAGTCTAGGCCATTGCTTTCCATGGGCCTATTAAAATCAACTTCGGTATTTGCTGTCATAGGAAAAGTAGCCATTATTACCCCTTGACATGATAAGTTTTAACATGAGTGGGGAGCGGAGTTTTGTGCGCTAATAAGTTAAAAAAATATGCACATGCATGTGCACTTAAAAATGCCAAAAGGTGCATGAAATATGCATGATGGGAAAAATATGGTAAAACATGTTGTTTTTTTTATGCAGCAAAAATTTTTCGGAAGAAGGAACTTCAATGCACATTTCATGCCTCTACTGGCTATAGTTGATCGGTTGCTGTCACAGCCAGCAGCAAAGCCGGGAACTCGCCAATGGGGGCATCGGGAAACGAGCATGGAACGAGCAGCAGTTGTGCCGTCGCTCGCCTTCTGGATCTATCCCATTCAACCATGCACAAGGTTCAAACTCAACAAACTCAACAAATGTTTCCGTACAAACTGAAAGTGTCCAAGAACGTGTTCAAACGTTTTTTCGTTCCATGTGCACTTGTGCTAGGCTCTTCGTCAATCGCACCTCTGATCAGAGAGTCACGGCATGCCTCCATGCGGCTTGTTGCAAGCACAACCAACCTTCTCGAAATCAAATTCATTAGAGTTTGTCTCGAGCAGGGCCCCAAACGCAGGTGCTGTGCTGTGCGGTATTTTCGTAAGGCAACAAAAGCATTACAGCTTAGCTCGCCTCTCTGCTTCTTAGTCAAAGTCATGACTTTCCTATGTATTAATATGACCGAAAATCATTACATACTTACAGTAGTGGTTCAACATTGCCAAGTGTGTAAATATGGGCAAAACCTAAAATTTACTAAATTTTCGCAAAAAAGTATCCCAATAAAATTTCACTGTTCTATGCCTTTCCGTTCCGGAGATATTGAACTTCAAAAGTGTACGTTTTTTTATGGACACCCTGTATATACAACATGGAATTAGCGTCAGTCAGTTACTCAGTCACGATGGTCTACCCACCCATAAGCCTACCCACCCAAAGGTTATGCCCTGAGGGGATGCACCACAAGAACGGAATTTTTCCTGAATTCAACAGTCAGTCATGCATGTGGCAGGTTTCACTTTCCATTTCAGCCCAATTCACTAGGACACTAAAAAAAAAAAACTCTTGACGAACGCCACCCCAAAAAATTATGCTCCCAGGGCATGCATCTAAAAATTGATATTTTTCCTGAACACACTGTCTCAGTCCATGCCATGTTTCAGCTTTCCATGGCTCTCCATTTGACTGAAGCAAATATGTATTGATATCATTGAAAATATATTCCTCCAAAGTGTGTGCCCCAGGGTATGTACCTCCAAAGTCGAATTTTTCTGAACCCTGCATCCCAATACATGTGCACCAAGTTTCAGATTTCTACCTCATCTAGAACATGGTTAGAATTAGCGTCAGTCACTCAGTCACTTAGTCACAATCGTCTATATTCAGAGCGATTCAAAATAATGTATACACACTTTGAATCACTCTATACCATTGATGGTAAATGTCACAACAACTAATGATGGTGCAATTGCTAGCATACATCATTACTTAAAATTTGTGTTTTCAAAGGTTACATAAAATATTCTCAAAATGGCGGATTTACGGTTGAATTTCGAACGAAGGAAGAACATATTAAAGTGGTACGGCATGTATGAGAATGTAAAGGAAGTACAGCATGTCTAGATGCGAGAGTATGGAACAGCAGCAGCCATATGTGAAACAATTAGTCATATACTTGATACATTTGAAGAACACGGAAATGACCAAGATGCTATTAAAATCCAGTGCGAATAAACCGAACAGCGTGAAATCAAGAAAATGAGGAAACTAATAACCGCGTACTAGCATTCTAAAAAAAAAATACATTTTGAAAATTTGACATAAGATGGCTATTTCAAGTCGTTTTCACATGTTCAGTTGTGCACATGGTAAAGTTTTTTTTTTTCAGCACCATAAGTATTGAAGATACATAATTTCAAAATATGTATTCATAATTTTTAATCATCCTGTAGATGTATCGCAACACGACTATCGCTATACGACTATATTCAGCGGCTTGGAAAAAAAATCGAATTTTTAGAGCATGCCCCTTTTGATAGATAAATAAAAAATCAGCTGAAAAAAAACAAACAAATCATTCATCGTTGGAATGATCTCAAGCTCTCCTTTCCATTGATTCTACTCAGGATGCTGTAAGTGTTCCTTCACATCGAAAAATTCTCGATCAATGATAATCAATGAGAAATGATAAAATTTCAATTTATTGAGGAATCCTTCTAGTGTAGCAGACAAAATAGGGAAAAAAGTAACTTGCTTTATCGATTTTCCAGAAAGAGGAGTGCGACCTACCGTAACGATAGATTTGTCTTTTCCCTCACTACATAGGGATTTCTGGGGGTGAAAATCGACAAAATTTCACTTTTTAAAAACTCATTGTGCTGTTGAATTCTCATTCAAAATCCAGGGGGTTATGGAGCGATTGTTTGCCTATTTGAATAGCTTCGGTTCGAGCCATTGCACTCCTCGATACGATGAATGGTTTCCGAGACTGAAATTTTGCAGTTCATGGGGTTTTTCCGTTTTCCCCACAGTTTTTGGGCAGATTTACCGCAGATTCGATGGTGGCGATTCTTTTTTTACGTTGTCGTTTGTCATTTAAATTACATTTTCATCACAATAGTGTTCACCGTAATCAATATCACTTGGTAGGTTCAATTGGAAGAGGAGCTTTCGAAAACATCATCGATAGCAGTCGATGCCTTTAAGAAATTTTATCTTTTACAGACCATGGTTGGGTTATTAGAAGAATTGAACAATCCCTTCTTTGATGCCGGTTTCGACCTCATCATCGAAGCAATGGAGACGACGGACGACGGCAAGCCGCTTTTGAGGAAATCAGTCGAAGAGCTCCTCATCAAAGGATACGAGTTGACTTTCATCGATAAATTGTGGGACGTACTGGTACACGACTTGTTGCTGGATGAAGAATTTGTCAACGAAACCTTTTCCGACATTCTGCCGCCTGAAATGGCTGATGGGATTTTCGGTTACTACCTTGTGAGTGCCCAGAAAATAGTTTCCTTGAGTGTATGAGGATGCGACTGGGGTTTGGATGGGATAAAATTTTCACATTAGGAAATCCATTCGATAGCTTATGTATTCTTCGGCACGCGATTTTTCTCGATTTTTATTCTTCAACTAATTGTTTCTTTGATCCTCTCGCGACCTACCGATAAGAACATGCCGACCAACCAGTCGGGCACCAGGGTATAGAGGGCAACAAAATGTTTACCACTAAGGAACCTACCGCACCCTCTATCCGTGAATGCATTAATGTGCTCACCTATGGAGGCAGCAAAAAAATGCGTACAAACCTCGAAACGTTGGACAATTGACGACGATGAAGGACTCCGGAGCAGATTCAGACTCTCGCGGAGTCTCATCTTGGACATCCGTGTTCTAGTCCAGGCGACTATACAAAGGGGTACTGCCCGTTGTGGAGCACTACCAATACAACCTGTAGTATGTGCGGCTCTATTTCGTGCATTTAGTTGGAACACGACGAACTTTATGTTTCCAGAGATAAGGTCGATAAACACTGACTGCGAAGTGCTGCGACAAAGCCGCACTGCGACAGTCTGCGAAATTCGTATTCTTTCCTTGACTGCGACCGTCTACGAAGGATCTTCCACACTGGTCGCAGAGCTCCCAAGCGAAATCCAATACTGCTGTGTTCAATTTGAGAGCTCGTGCTGCAATACTTTTGCTTTTTTCTTGGTGTGGTAGTTAGGTACGTCCAGTACACAGATCCCATCACCAGATGGGAGAATTAAATAGAAAATATTATTACCGAAGACTGAGTATTTCTCTCTTATGTCCGTGAGAATGTCTCTTGGGCTGTTTAAGACCCATCTTGATCTGCTGGAAGAGAAAGCAGGACACAAACTTCAGATCATGCATTTCCCCGCGCAAATGGTGGCAGTGTCATTGAGTGGGGTAAATGCATACTCCTTACAAATAGTCAAAATATCTCAAATACGTACAAATCATGCAGCACTCTCCTGAGACAAGAGCTTCTCAACTTAAAAAAAATTAAAATTAGAATTCATGAAATGAAACAATGGAAAACCATCGGGAATATAATTGATATCGAGACCTTTCTTGAAGATTTATTTTCTCTAGCTATATATCTTGCCCATGGGAAATCAACGGTGATGATCAACATCATCTACTGCCGATATCATTCCGACAAAAGAGCCGCCAAATTAAGTATCCAAGGATTTCATAACTTGCAGTCGATTACTGCGCAGCGCAAACCACTGCGATGTGACGGGATAGAATCCGATTCTATTGCGAAGCATACTGCGATCGACTGTGAAGGTCCCACGCATCTTCAATGCGAACGATCGAGACGAGCTGCGACGGTCGCAGTGGTCGCAACGCAGCTCTTCGCAATCGTTGTGCATTGCCTCATAGCCTCAAACACAGAATGGATGCACCAAAATATGATGGGAATGGAAAAGCCTTGGCCATTACTAAGGATGGAGTAGATGAAGCCTGTGGCCAGGAATCGAAAAGCCGCACACATTACAAGTTGGGCTGGTAGTGCTCCACAACGGGTAGTACCCCTTTGTATATTCACCTGGATTAGGGCACAGATAACATGAAGATGAAGATCGGTCGCGAAGTACTCCTTCCCAACGAAGCAACCTTCGAATTAGATGAAGCCATGCAGGTCGTGCTAACACGGAGAGCGGTAAGTCACAAGTGGCAGGAAGAATGCACATGCATCGGTTGGGGCCATGTTATCAAGAATACACATTGGTGGGCAGCGTATCTGTAGCCCTCAGAGAAGTTAAAGTCGAGATTGAGAGACCTCCAAAAGTGTCTTTATTTTTTCTTTAAGTTGAGTTGAGATGAAGTCGAAATATACACGAAAGAAAGTAAAAAAGAAAAAGGTGAAGAACGTTTCGTGAAAAAGCGCCTGGCCTCCACGCTGTAGAACCTTCCGGAAAGGTTATTCACATTTTCAGTTTCCAACCTGAAGAAAGACATCAATCCACTCCACCAAGTACGACGTGTATGCTTAAAGCTGAAAACCCTGGGCAGAACGGCTTCTACATATACTGTCCTAATACTCACGACAACTGTGTTTGTTTCCAATTTTCATCGCCTCAAGTAACAACATGAAACTTAGCCTACCATACTGACTAACAAGAAATTACTCTACATTTCACAAAACATGTCACTCAATGATAAAAAGCAAATTAAACCCTCACATAATGGAATTTGAATGACGTGGAGCTTCCATTGCGCAGCTGAATGGTACCAGCGACGGTGTTTACTTGGTCGGCACCGGCGAAAATGGACCGGAAGACTTCGCCGATATCAAGCTCTGGCAAGGGGAGCCATTTCACTATAAGGAACCATGGCGGACAGATGAGTGCAACATGATCAATGGCACTGACGGCACCATCTTTCCCCCCTACGTCGACGAAAACTCCATCCTATATGTATTCACCCCGGACTTATGCAGGTGAAACACTCAATCACTTTCAGGGTACGTGCTCAAGCTAATACATTTGCAACACAACTCCCAGGTCGGTGTACCTCACGTACGAGCAGGACGTGGAACTTCAAGGGACACCAGGACTTCGATTCATCGTCGATCCTGACGTTCTCGAAGACCCAGAAATTAACCTGGCCAATAAATGCTTTTGTTTATCGGATGGAACATGCTTGAAAGCCGGAGTTTTAGATCTCTCCGAATGTAGAGGTAAGTCGAAAAGAACCCGTGATGCTTGAATCCCATTGAAGAACGATCCTTTATGGTGCTGCATTCTGAAGTCGAAGTCGTATCTTGTGTATGGGATAACTTTCCTAAAAGTTTCCTCCCTATAGATATCCCGTTGGTGATGTCCATGCCGCACTTCTACTTAGGATCAGAAGAATACTTCAACGAATCCGTCGTGGAAGGATTGGAGCCGAGGAAAGAATGGCACCAGACCTTCGTCGACCTCGAGCCTGTGCGAATCCATCTCTCGTCTA
>CAJPEV010003524.1:17722-30037 GCA_905338385.1 Darwinula stevensoni | reverse complement strand
CTCGGCGTTCTAATATAGACTTTTTGTTACTTGCATGGGGCAAAGTTAGTCGGAGGTTAGCTCAAAAGCAAGTAAATACGAGTCAATCTAAGCTCCGAAATTAACCAGTGAAAATTTATTTTAAAATACTTTCATTCCATATATTTCAATTCAACAGTGAAACTTCCCAGTCCCTGACATACTTCAAGTCAACTTCTTTTTAACGTGGCTCGGGCATTAAATGCCGAGAAGTATGAGCACATTGAGTTTCAACAAACAAAAGCAGTTCATTTTAGGAACTTAATTTTAATCAATACATGTAATGAGAAAAAAGGGTAGGACATGAAAATAATGGAACCTGAATTGAACTGGAACTTCGGGAGATATGAATGCGAACAGATAGAGCTCTGTTCTGTGTGAATATTTTAAGAAATAGGAACTGTTTTCATATGACTTTGATCAAAACACGTCCAACAGCGCAAATATAGCCCAATTATTAGGGAACAATATAGCATTCACTCAAGATTTCACTATTTGAAGTACTTCATCGACCAGCTATTTCAGAGAAAGAAACATCGGGTTTTTAATGTAATTAACGCGTCCAAATTCAAGGAAACTCATATTTTATTTATATTATTCATATATTATTCATCGTTTCCCTGTCTCGAGAGCTGTTGATTCTCACATAAGCCTTTTTTGTCTAATAAGCATCTGCCATGAAAGAGAGAATACTCTGCCTTATATTTTTAAATAACAGATCCTGCGCTAATTTATATTCTGTCCCAAGAGTATTACAGTCCTTGCTAAAACTATTTTGGAAAATTGCTGGGAAGTACTACTCTTTTATGCACTTAAATTGTTAGTCCTTTTTCAAGCGAAGTAGGAATTGTTGCATTTTTTGGTCCAGCTCTAGGAAAATAGTTGAAGCACTCATTAATATTTCTCAAAGAAAATCGCATTTTCTATTTTGAGGTTTCACTGTGCCTGAAGGACCCATTTGAATTTTGATGGTCAGATCCTCGTAGCATAGCTTCAACAGATGAAAAGAATGCGTTTTACCACCCTATTTATATTGCCTTATTTTATGCATTGGCATTATTTCGATCTTCATACTGCAGGCCTGAAGTCTTTGAGGACGCTGAACCTCACCAATTGCAGTCTAGAAGCGATCCAGACAGGATCCTTCTCCACCCTGAAAAGTCTGAAGGAGTTAGACTTGTCTGGGAATCAACTGGAGTTCGAGAATGACACCATTTTCTCGGGCCTCACTTCCCTCGTCTATCTGTCGCTTCGCAATAACAAAATAAGCCTCAGCGGGGCCAAGTCCCCATTCGAGGACCTCACCACCCTTACGACTCTGGAACTCAGCGGGAACGTCATCACAGAACTCAGAGAGAACCTCTTCAATAGCCTGAATAGCTTGCAGAATCTGATCCTTACGAGCAACAAGATCCGAGCCTGGGGTTTGCCCATTCTCAGAGCAACGGGGAGTTTAAACACCTTCAGGCTTGACCAAAACGAACTGACGATAGTCACAGATGCCATGCTGGCCGACGTCTCCAAAAGCATGCGGGTGGATCTCTCACAAAACCCATTCAAGTGCAGCTGCGAACTCGAGAAGTTTTACAGGTCAGCATTTGTGCTCCGCCCTTGAAATCTCAGTAATTATGTGAGTTCTTGAATGTTGACATGTCTCTCATCTTCATTCCTGCGAATATGGAGAAAGTACATGGTGTTCCAAAAGTCACGCGACCCAGAACCTGAATAATTATTTATTGAATAATTATTACAAATGAATGAGGGAATATACAGTGATAAGGCACGTCTTCCGTGAAAGCCGTAGGAACACTTTTTGAACGTACAAAAATCAATGATATTATTAAAATGTACAGCCATAAATTAACAATAAATTCCAGATACATTTCCGATTTTCAGAAAATCATACTTGTATTTTACACTGGAAGATCGGAAGTTCAAAGATTTTACAGGAAGTGCTGAAAGTATCCGCCAGCTACCAGCAGAGTGGCCCCTGTGATGCTGGCGATGCAAGTTATAATGTTGCGCTGCGAGGACTGAAGGTTCCTCGAATTGTCGCTGTACACATTTTCTTACAGATACCCCCAAAGGAAGAAATCCTGGAGGCCGACGGGCGTGATGTGCGATTCCAGCAGAATCGAGCGACGTGCCACACACCTCGAAATACAATGGTTTTAATTCGTGGATTCTTTGGTGAACGCGTCATCAGCAAAGGAATGCGGCCTGCCAGATCACCTGACCTGGCACCATTAGATTTCTTCCTTTGGGAGTATCTAAATGAATATGTGTATAGCGACAATCCAAAGGACCTTCCCTCCTCGCAGCGCAACATCACGACGTGCATCGTCAGTATCACAGGGCCACATTGCGATGTGTTTTCCACAATATGCGGAAATGCGTGAGTGTGTGCTGATAACATGGTCGGACACTTACAACGCGTTCCGTGAAATCATTGAACTTCCAATGTGCTAGTCTCAAACACAAATATGATTTTCCGAGAATCGGAACGCATCAAGAATGGATTGTTTATTTGAGACTGTAATCTTTAATCATGTCATTGATTTTTCGTGCATTCAATATGTGTTAATATAGCTTCCAAGGAAGATTAGCCTCGTCAATATACCTTCTCTCATTAATTTATAATTACTTTGTTAGGTTCTGGGTCGCGCGACCTTTGGGAAACTATGTATTTCTGTTGCTGATAGGTATAAAATGTTTCGAAAATCATTCGCTCACCCTCACCTCTTTTTTTTAATTCCATGATTTCAGGCACGTCAGAAAGGATAAAGAAATTGTAATTAAGGCCTGAAATTTCCTCAGGTGGGCCCTGGAAAACAGCGAGAAGTTGGAGAATTGGCGCATTATTTATGCCTACACCTGCCGAAACGAATACAACGTGAACATGTCCCTGCTGCTGCACGGAGGAGATACGGTGTTCAAAGAATGCCACGAGGAAACTTCAGTCGGATTGACCGTCGGCGCCGCGTTTTTATGCCTCATTTTCATAATAGGAGGTATTTGGGCTATAAAGAATCAAAAACGCCTAATTTATCGAGACGAATTTGGGCACTGGGTGGATTGGAAAGGCAGGAGAATCCGATAAGTAAAAAAAAAGGAAAATCGAATGGCACCGACCGCAAAATATACGAACGTACTTAACGCAGAACTTCAAAAATCAAACAAGGAAACATATGACGTGCCTAAAACCTAGAAATAAAACTGCACATGAGCCTAATTGAAACTGAATATAATGCAAAATGAAAAGTCGATTTATCATTTCTAAATTGAAACATCCCAATAAAAAATCACACACATGAGAGATGAGGGCCGACATGGACCTAATTAAATTCATCGTCCATATCTGCCATTTTTTCCTTCACCACGGATGGTTCCATTTCAAATGAGGCACGTTTTTGTTTTCGTGTCAGGTCTTCGATAATAAAAAAGTATATTTATACGCATATGTATGTGATCCTCCCATCCAAGCCATGAAATCCCTCATTTTCCTCTGTATCTTCAACAGTTTCGGAATAAAAAATTCATTAGTGGATACTCCAAAAAGTGCGACTTGCCAAATCGCTGTTTTC
The DNA here is from genome assembly GCA_905338385.1 of Darwinula stevensoni. Classification (NCBI taxonomy): domain Eukaryota; kingdom Metazoa; phylum Arthropoda; class Ostracoda; order Podocopida; family Darwinulidae; genus Darwinula; species Darwinula stevensoni. Next base: position 26,435 of record CAJPEV010003524.1, on the reverse strand, counting down.
CCCGATTTTCAATTTCCTGTATCTCCTAATGTACATAGATTTCTGAAAAAATTGCATCGCTTACTTGGAAGTAAGTACTATGTACACATGGAAATGAGCCCGATTATCGGACTCATTTCCATATTTATTTCATTTTCAAAATCAGCAAAACTACTGAATTTGTCTGTTTTTCGCGATTTTTTTCGTCCATCTAATATATATAGACGATCGTGACTGACTGACTGAATAACTGACTGACGCTAATTCTAGCCATGTTCTAGAAAGGTTAGAAATCTGAAACTTGGTACACATTTCCATGTGTACATAGTACTTACTTCCAAGTAAGCGATGCAATTTTTTCAGAAATCTATGTACATTAGGAGATACAGGAAATTGAAAATCGGGGAAAACAGCGATTTGGCAAGTCGCACTTTTTGGAGGGAACATTTTTTCCCAAATATATTTTGTGACATATGAGGATGGCATTTAGAGAAACAACGGGTTGTGCTGGGTTCAGAGGTGTAGTTGTAGCATCTCTGACTGACAATAAGCAGATCCGGGTTCAATTCTCGGCCATTCCTTGGCTTTCGTTAGGCTTTTTTTGCCTTCCATGTCTCGTTACTCATTCCCCCACAATAACATTATTTTTGCTTCAGTAAAACGGATAGAAATGGAAAGCTGAAACCTGGCATGGACGTGCCTACAGAGACGATGAGTTCAGTAGAAATGAAAAATTTTAGATCCATGCCCTGGGGGCATATTTTTGTGAGCCGAAGTCTTCAAGTATTTTTTTTTGTCCTGGCCCATTGAGCTAGTGTGGAAAGATGAAACTTGGTACTGGACGGAAGTTTTCGAGACGAAGATGGTAACTTGACGGATTGCAGTGGTAAGAGAGTTTGGGAATGAAAGTCAGAAAAATGAAGGTCGAATGGCACGGAACGCAGAATATACTAGATTACTAAGTACAGGAACTTGGAAAATCAAACAAGGAAACGTGGAGATTTGCCTAAAATCTAGTAAACATCAGGAATGACTAATGGAAACTAAATAAAATTCCTAATGACATTTGCATTTATACCATGTTTATTTCAGAGTGAAACGTTTCATTACAAATGACACCCATGAAAGATGGGGATTTACATGAACCTAATGAAATGTATCGACCATGTCTGCCGCTTCTTCTTCAACCACATGGCTTTAAATTCAGTCTTAATTTCAATTGTCTTCGGAAGAGTCCGCTGTGTTGGTAATTTCCAGATGCGTTCCATTTCTACGATTTCGATGAAGATCGCGTAATGGGTGGGAAATATGACCACTTCTAGCAGAATGCAAAAGTACAGTGACACAAGAAGTACCAATATATTTTAGGTTTATTAGCAACAATGAGAGTAGGCACATATGTACAGAGTTCCTAATCACACGTCTTCTGAATATTCCATTTTGTTCAAGAATAAAAATTATATTTCACGCCACAACATTGAACGCACTTAGTTCCAGCAACATAGAAGAACAATTTCCCACTCATCAGCATTTTGCAAGCAGTGGCTTCAAAACCAATTTCCTAACCGTGTGATTCAGTCATTCCATGTCAAGTGGTCCAAAGCTGGTTGCTGCACCAACTGGGATTTTCTGCTAAAAATAATGTGTACCGGGGATGATAAGAAACGGATGAATCCGACAATTTCATCTATCTAGGTCAAGCAGTCATTGAGATATGGTCCTTGAAAGATTGAGAGTGAATGAATATGCTTCATTTTAACATGAAATATTTCATTTAGGCAATTGTACCGTGGTGATGCGTGATTTCACTGTGTTTTTTTCTTAAGAGTACCTTCAAGCACGGCGGCCAGGAACAATTGGAAAGGAGCACTTAAAAAATTTACTTCAAGTATACATATACATGTAGTGTTTTGTTCATGAGCCCATCACTAAATTCATTGACACTTGTCCAGAAGCTATAACTCCTCCTTCTCTCTCCTCTTTTTGCAATAAAAGAAAGGTTTTTCAACTTCTCGTAAAATTGAAATGGCTTCCCTTCCGAGGCCTTGTCGCCTTGGAATGAATATCAGCAAACCGAAATGGTCGCTCGAAACTCCCCAATTCGCAATCTTGAAATCATTTGGCAGGAAGATCTGATTCACCGGTTCTCAGGAATTATCCCCTCAAGATTATCCCACTTTCTGGCGCAGTCGAAAGATGAACAAAAGGAACTATTGCTGGTGAGGACCTAGTGTTAGGAAAGTAAATATTTGTGTGGAGTACATAGACGAGGATGAACAAAATTAAGAGGGAGATAAGTCGTGAACCTCTCCTTGCGTTATCAGCAAAACTTTACTTACAATTCGCTTATCAGACATATCACCGTCCTTTTATCCTTGTTTGCGTTCTGCAAATACATCGTTCATGGTTCTAGGAATGGAACAATGGATTTGGGAGGAAATTTCGTAGGGGTCTAAGCCCCCCACCTGGGGATCCAAAGGAACTGATAAATCCAAGCAAGCAACAGGAAGGATTAGACTAAGCAAAATATGTAGCTGCAGGGAACTTGAGTACATATCAGACGATTTCATGGAGATTTCGTTCAAGGAATGACTGCAGCATCCATGAAAAATGTTCTTTTTCCTGATTAATCAGAGCTAGTCGGACGACATGCCAGACTGGATTCCACGCTGATCCTTCCTGACGAACTCGACAGCATGGACGGCCATCCGTACGATCCCTGTCGAAGAATCAGTTGGGAAGGGTGGCTGTGGGAAAGCATTTCACTTTTAAGAGATATTTGCTCATAAATCTCATAGATTCTGAAGGAAGGATCTGATCCCCCCACTGGGGGATCCGAAGGAACTTATAAATCTAAGCCAACAACAGAAGGGGTGAGAATAAGCAAAATGTACGGCTTCAGACAACTTAATACATATTCGACGGTTTCGTGAATATTTCATTCAGTGAATGGTTGCAGCATCCATAAAGAATGTGTGTAAATTATTACTCTTTTCTCTCAATAATCCGAGCCAGTCAGACGACATGCCAGACTGAATTTCACGCTGACCCTTCATGACAAACTCGGCAACGTGTATGGCCAATCCCAACGATCACTGTCGAAGAATCAGTTGGGAGGGGCGGGGGTGGGAAAACATTCCACTTAGAATAGATATTTGCTCATGGATCTCATAGATTCTGTAAAATTGTGTTTTAATCACACTTTTCCTGGAGTGTTCCCCAAGATGCATCAGCACATCCGTGATAAAGTTATGACTTTCTGAATTCAGGCGTGTTCCTGGATTCGTCTTCGAAGTATGATGTGATACTTTTTTGGGTATTTGATTCCACAATAAATCGGTACAGGCCAAGTTTGAGAGGGGCTAAAATGTAAACATTTAGAAGTCCCAACCGACACCTCTTTGATAAGGCCGTTTGAGGAACACATTCAGAAAACAAGTCACAGGGATACTAAAGGAGTCAGGGACATCTTTTAATGAGGATGTCACCCAAGAGTTGAAAGCCATTTTCTACGAACTTTGGGCTTTTTTTTACGAATTTCATCGGCTTTAGTCCCATTCATCTGACATTATTCAAAGTGGTAGATGACTTGAAGTAAATTTATCGTTCTTGACATTGAAATAGAGTAATCTAATGGATTATTATTCAGGAGTATTTTAGTTTCTCCTTATAGAAGAGCTCTACTTCCATTTTAGTTACTCATGGGGGGAAATACCTCAAGCAATGCTTTCTAGGGATTGCAAATTCGCATTTTATTCGAATTTCTTCTTTTTTATTATAACAATGCAATTGGTCATTCGCGGAGATTCAATTTAAATTCAGTCAACAATGGTAAGTTCAAATTTTATTTTAAGTAACACATATTCTCCCGTGACAGATTCTTCAAATAGACGATGTATAATGCATTCCGACTATAGGAGCTTATTTCTCCTCTTAAAACATTTAAGAGTAACTTAGGACCATCGGGCCTCTCGATGCTGCACGGTGCAATTTAGCAGAACAGTCGCCAATACAGCGTTAAAGGAATGAGGACGGGAATAAGAAGTGGACTACAGACGAAAGCGGTTGGGACATAATATCCATTCTAGTATTATTGATTATTTTCCTAATAATTGAGGACGAAATGGGTTTACACGTATTTACGATATATTACGAAGGATTACCTACCCGGGAGGGCATAGAACAGCATGCTTCAAACTTCGCATGCTATTATTCGTTTTTAAATGTTGTTTCCTTGTTTTTGGTGGAGGATGAACAATTCCTGACCAGCACGGTAATTGTAAGAAAAAGACACCCCGGCGGACGTATTGTCGGTGTGATTTCAACCCTAAAAGTAAAATTATTGCAGACCAATAAAGAAACGGAGACTTGCTGCTTCATGAAGCAGCTTCATGCTTCAATCAAATGCAATGCAACCAGACGCAATACAAGATAAAGTAGATCCGATGAAGTGAAATCAGGTAGAAGGAAGTCAAGTTTCATGAAACCAGGTTAGATGAAGTCAAATCAGGCGATACGTGGGTCACTGTAAGGCAAAGGGTGGCTAGTTTCTTCTTTTCACTGGCCACATGGCCACTCTACCTCCTCAAGGTCAAAAGACTGTGACCACGAAGTGGTACGTATAATCCTGTCTCCCAAATGTGTTCGAATATTTGAAGAATTGGAGACTCAAGTCACTCTCGGATTCATGGGTTCTCCATCATGACAACGCGTCCAGTCAAGCAGCCGCCCTCACATCGGATTTTCTGCATGAGTTGAGTCATCATGGTTGGTGACTTTAGAGGTAATAGAACAGGCTTGAAGCTTGTAGATACGCGGATGAAAGCAAATATGCCTTCACCATGTTCATTTCTGTTTTTGTGAAGGATCTTGTAGCCCAGAGTCCAGAGGAAGTATCTGGAATGATGGAATCAACCATGATTCTATGGGAAAATGGCATCAAATGGGAAGAGAGGTAGGCAGTACTTGACTTCATGAGTACGAGATAGATGGTTGAATATATTTAGGCAGGTTAGCGTTGAAACTTGCCTAATTTTCGTTTCGTGATTGGCAGTAGGAGTCACAGACATTTTAAATTATTGGTGGTTGGATGCAGAAGGAGACTTATTATACCAATTCTATCATCCATCTAGGAACACCCACATTCCCCCTCCTCAGTGTTACCAATCCATAACTCCTCATTTCCACCTCAGCCTGGTCCTAACTTTCACATACCCACCCCCTTAATTTGCTCTCAAAATCCTTTTTTTTTACTAACACACCCCCATCCTCCAGCCCCTATCTGCACCCAAAACAAGGCTACCCCTGAATTCTCTCCTTTGCATCCTACCAGCAATAACTTGTCAAAAACCTGTCTATGACTCCTCTACCAATCACGGAAAGACCTTAAGGGAAGTTTCAACTCTCGCCTGCCTAAATATATTCCACCTTCGATCTCGTATTCATGAAGTCGAGTACTACATATCTCTATGACCCTTTAAATTATTTTCCTATTAGAATCCAAGCTTGATCGCATCATTCCAGAAACTTCCTTATCTGCTCCGGGTTAAAAGGGTATCTTTCTTCGCAAAGACAGAAATATGCATGGTGAAGGCATAACCTCGAACCATAAGGTTCGAGCCAGAGTTCTCTGGAGACTCCTTGGACTTGATTCCCTCTAAAGACAAATTTGTTCAAGACTTCAAGTATCTTCCCCTCTGGTTTATGTGAAGAAACATCTGCTACCGTGTGGAAGATATTGGGGACTAATTCCAGCTGTATCAGGAATTGACCTACTATAGCGACTACTTTGGCGTCATCTAGCGTCGGTTGTCAGAACCTTTGCTTCAATCAATTGCCAGATGGATACCATCGATATGCTTGAGTAGACATATTTAACGCTCAGCGAATATCCTTTAAATGCAGCATGTTTTGTGATAAAACGGCATCATAAAACTGAGCACCAAATAGGCGATCATGCGTGCGTTGGACGCCCAAAGACCTCTTTAAAAACACGTTGAACTTCCTCAATAGCGTTTATGTGGTACTTGGGCAATATCATATGTATAAAGCCTGTAGGTCCCATTTGACCCATGATTATCCTTGGCACCCATCATGTGAATGAAGCATTGTGCAAAAAAAGCGAGGAGAAGGAATCTATATGTATAGTACGCTAATGCATGTTTGTAAACCGCGCTGCGACGTCATGCTAATAAATATCCTGTCTTGTTATGTATCGTTCTAAAGCTTATGGTCAGTAAGTGTGTACCGGGCAGTCAGATGTTTAATATTTTCAAGCAAGGCTGAGTTATAAACTAGCACATTTTCACCACTATGCTACCCCGGTGGAGCCCTTCACTGGGCGATTCTCCGGTACCCAACCCAATAGGCGCGATTCAAGTCGTTAAAGTTCAGCCCGACCCGACCTGTAGAAAGGATTCTAAAAAATTCGACCCTTGAGACCCGCGGGCCGGGTCGAGCCACAACGCGTGCAGGGCCCTAACCCCTTGATTCCTTCAGGATTAAGTATTGTGGCAAAAACTGCAAATCGAATTATTGTCATTTCGCGCAATTACTGCGGAGTTCCACTATTTTATTATAATCCCATATCTAAAACGGTAATGCAACACTAAGTTTGCCGATTTCATTCATAAAAGCCCATTTCACCTATCAACCCCCATGGCACCACAACACACCAATGGGGAATGGTACACATGAAGCAAAAAAAAAAGTAAATCCCAACTTCTACATAGGGTTTTAGTTTGAAAGAACCATACCCCTTGGAGCACACCTTCCAGCCCCAACAAGAATGCATGCCACTGCAATCTCCAACATTCCTTTTTGGTGTCGGCGAGCAGACGCGAGACCGTAACCACGCGAAATGAACCACCTGAGTCAGTGTGGGAGTCCCTGTGTGGGAGTCCCTGTGTGGGAGTCCCAGTCTCAGAAACACGAACGGCTGGCATCGTACATCAGCTCATACGAATGGAGGAAGACAGGGAACATGCAGCAAACAGCACAGTCAATTTTTCCTGATCTAATTTTTTTTTTTTACCGCAAGCTCCCGGTCCTATCAATTATACTTAAAATTTTTTTGCCATCTACTAATGCGACTGCGATACGGGAAAACAATACAACCTCTGAAGAACTCTGGCGCTCGTCGGTTTCCTCGCGTCGTTCATGAGCGCTTTCGAATGGCTGAAGATGGTGCAAGCAGTGACAAAATAGCACGTCATTCTGCAAATCTGATATTCTGCAGTTTGAGAGGTGAACCTCCGGAAACTGCGGTGATGGACTTTTTTGGAACGCAAGTGGTGATGAACTGACGAATCGCACCATATTCCATCCTGGCTGCTGAAAATCCCTGGATTCCTGGGAGCAGGGAAGAAGCGTTGCATTGAACGACGCAATCGTTCCCTTGCGAGTACAAGAGCAACTCTCGTCTCCTCGTTCATCCGAAAGATGGCGAGAAGGGATTGAATCTCTGATTTACGGTGAAAGTTGCCCCCCTCCCTTTCGTGAGGCCGATTGGCAAATTTAATTTCCCAAAGGCACACCCTCGAATGACTAGGAAGAATTCCGTCGAAACCCCAAAATCATATCTCAAAGGGTTTGGTCTGAAAAGCTGTAACAAACGCACATTTGCCGCTACATGCTTAACCTCCAGACTTCGATTGCTTCGAAACCGAGATCCTCCAGTTTGAACAACCTCTAAGAAAGTTGTGACTTCCGGTGAAGAGAAAGAGCAACAGGACATTTTGTCAGAATTAATTTGAGTCAGTTTAACGAAACTTCAACAAAGGAGGAAAAAAGCTCACTTTATAAGAAGCATGATTATGAGAAAAGTACTTCTATAAGTACTTTTCTCATAATCATGGGAACATAAGGCGGGGGATAAGGCGGGACATTATCGGTTGTGCTGCCGAAAGAAACAGGCAACGCCGATTCCAACGCCCGACTATCATTCTTCAGGGTGCGGCCCAATGAACCGAACGTACTAAAACAGGCATCATCTGTTGGCTCATGGGACGAACCAAGAGTTTGCCTCGTCATCGAGTTCCAAACTTGTATAGATAGCATGGTTTAAAACTTTTTTCATTGTCTCTGTTCTTGATATCAATTTTTGAAAAATGTTCTTCCAATATAAGCCAGTTCTCTAAAAATTTCTTGGGTTTTCTTCCGGCACTCAGGTAAGAGGTTTAAACATTTTGCAATCTTGGTCTTCTTTAGTTCTTGAGAAACCGCCTTAACTATCCCCAGAATATGACTTTTGTATCTCAAAGATCCTTTCATTCATGAAAATGTGAAATTCCGTTTCATTTTTCTGTAGAAAAGCCAACAATCCCCCCACTCTCGAACAAAGAATACGAGCGGGGTTCAAAAAGTTCTGCAACTCAACTTGTAAATTCCAAATGAGTTCATTAAATTTTAAAAATTAAAGCAATTATATTGTTTTGAGACCTGGAAGACAATGCCCAGAAAGGCATTGTCATGCATGTCTCGCGCATCAGGCTCAAGTAACAGACATCTAGACCAGAGCAGTCCTATTCAAGAAATGCCATATGTGAACAGCTTCTATTATCTGATTGGAAAGAAAGTTCTCGGAATTTCTTGAATATCCAGTACAATTTTTTTCCAGAGCATGCTAGAATGTTCTGCGTGTGTTTATAAGTAGGTCGTGTCCTTCGGCATACAACCGTATATTATTACAGCCCTGGTGCTCTCCAGCCATGAACCAGCCCTACCCTCTTACTAA
>CAJPEV010003524.1:0-17257 GCA_905338385.1 Darwinula stevensoni | reverse complement strand
TGCCAAGGTGTACCAGGAAGACGTCCTAGAGAAGACAGTAAAGCCTCTCAGCCTAGCAGTGCTAAATGGGGGCAACTGGATCTTCCAGCAAGACTCTGCATCTGCTCAAAAGGCTAAGACAACGCAGGAGTGGCTAACCAACAATGTCCCCGAGTCCATCAAGGCCTCAGATTGGCCATCTGGGAGCCCTAAGTTGAACCCACTGGCTTACGAACTGTGGGCAGAGTTGGAGCTGATCGTCTGCCACAGAAGACATCCAAATATTGAAAGTCTCAAGCGAACCCTTGCAAAATCAGCAGCCAATATCTCAATGGACGTGGTGCGTACTGCGAACGATGAGTTGACTGATCGTTTAAAGTCGTGTGTGAAGGCCAGGGATGGAATTTTTGAATGATGTTTCTGTAATCTGTTAGTAATTATGTAGGGAAATATATGCTATTAACGAATACAGCGTACGTTTTATATTAACAAAGTTACTGCAAAAAAACTTTGTAACAGTATGTATGGCAGGACTAGGTATGCCATTGCAAACATGCTTGAGCAACTTTAGCTTATATTTCCTAATAGCAGCATGAATACAAGAACTATTTCTTCTAAGTTATTATACTAGTACTGGCCGACCCATGGAAGACTTCCACGAACTTTGACAAGAGTTCCCGAGTTTATTCGGCTGCCATAATACTCAGTAGCTCTCTCAACGCTGTAGGCAGCATTTACTCTATCCTATTAGTCACCGAAACCCTGTTCTCCGAATTGATCGAAACTTTTTCCTCTTGATCACAACCCGGCCCGCATCGTCCGTAAAGTCCATCACCATCACTTTTCATGCAAACCGATGAGTGAAAAATACAAATATGGAAACGGGATGGTAATAACGCGACCGGCGGCGNCCGTGCGAAGACTTATGATGTCTCCGCCATAAACTGCGCACACTCGGCGATGAGCTTCCGTAGCTCCGACGCGAGAGTGGAAGTGGAAGAGAATGCAGTGACGGAGATGGATCTGCGTTGGCGTGAATTTCTCAGAGGCCATGAGAGATGATGGGATGAGTGAGATACAACAGACTGTCCTTATATACCCATACCTACCACCCACTCGCCAGGAATTGTCGAAGCCTGGAAGTCTTATTAGAACATGTTACATTCAACACCGACAGACTTTTGCAACAACCTAATACAAGCATTCCTGCAGTTCGAAATAAACCGTTTTAAATTCATAAGTTAAATAAGGATCCCAGAATACCATCGCGTTGAAAACTGGATTCAGACGGTACAGATGAGCTCAGGAGTGATTTTCCTGCTTAATCTGAAATTGTGCCTTTCAATGTGAGTCCTTTCCCCAAGGAACTCGTCAAGGTTACTTTTTTCTATTGGTCATTGCCAACTGAAACCAGCCTATTCAGTAGAATGAACCGTATCTCTCCTCACCGTCATCTATTGACTACAGCTGGCACTTTTCCAGGGGAAAAAATCCTACTGGACTTCGGCAAAGAGGCAAGAATGCTTAGTGGGACAAATTCGAGATCGGATTTCTGAGTTGCAAAGTCTTAAAATTCGGCAGGACTCTCGGTGCTTCGCAGGGAGGAAACCTGGTCAAAAGTCGAAAAATGAAGATTCAATAATTCTGGAAAAATCTAATTATTTTAAGTCGAGGTGTCCATGTATCACAAAAACAACAACATTTCTGAGTTTCTCCCTCCCTAATCGACGGATTGCCTTCAAAATGAATCCCCTAACAGACCGAAGAATGAATTTGGGCGAATTTTAAAAGTAGTTATGTCGAAGAGTATATGCATTTGTTGAAATATTTAGACCTGTTCCTTAATCCAATTCTCACAGGAATTCGGGATACGTTGATGATTATAAGATGGTTATGGTAAGTCATATGTACCTAGTTCTGCCATAAATACTGTTACAAGATTTACATGTTCCTTGCGTTCTAGCAAATTAAGTTAAAATATTGTAACCTAGTAATCCTGCAGTGTATTATCCACCGTGTTGTTTGGTTGCATTTTGGCTGTTTTGTTGCGTGCAGTAAACATGGAGTGGGGTGAAAAAAGAGAATCGCATAGCAGTGATTGCCCTGCACAAAGGAGAACAGAAACCCGCAACCATTTTCAAGACTTTGCAGCCACTTGGAATCAGTTTCCCGAGCTAACAAACGTCACACTGATACTCAGGGATTAAGAGACCGCCCTAGATCTGGACGTCCATGCACTGCCAGAACACCACGAGTCATCAAAGCCAAATAGCAACAGGATTCGGCAGAATCCTCTCAGCAGACAGAAAGTGATGTCCTGGGAAATGGTCATCTCGACTAGAAGCATGTCTCGGTTGATTAAATCAGACCTAAGGATACCGAAGAAACCGAAGAAAGACAGGACACATGCTGACTCCATCTCTGAAAGAAATCAGATGGTCGCGATGGAAATTGTTGCTGCGGAGGTACGCGCAAAACAGACACCACAAAATCCTCTTTGCTGATCAGAAAACATTCACTGTTGAAGATAAATTCAACGGGGAAAATGACCAAATGTATGCCCACAACTCTCTAGAGGCTGCAGAATTCATCCATAAGGTAAAGAGATGTCACCGTCCTGCCTCCATCATGGTTTGGTGGGGGATGAGTTTTGAAGGTGTTACCAATATGCATTTTTGCGAACAAAGAGTGAAGACATTTGCCAAGGTGTACCAGGAAGACGTCCTAGAGAAGACAGTAAAGCCTCTCAGCCTAGCAGTGCTAAATGGGGGCAACTGGATCTTCCAGCAAGACTCTGCATCTGCTCAAAAGGCTAAGACAACGCAGGAGTGGCTAACCAACAATGTCCCCGAGTCCATCAAGGCCTCAGATTGGCCATCTGGGAGCCCTAAGTTGAACCCACTGGCTTACGAACTGTGGGCAGAGTTGGAGCTGATCGTCTGCCACAGAAGACATCCAAATATTGAAAGTCTCAAGCGAACCCTTGCAAAATCAGCAGCCAATATCTCAATGGACGTGGTGCGTACTGCGAACGATGAGTTGACTGATCGTTTAAAGTCGTGTGTGAAGGCCAGGGATGGGATTTTTGAATAATGTTTCTGTAATCTGTTAGTAATTATGTGGGGAAATAAATGCTATTAACGAATACAGCGTACGTTTTATATTAACAAAGTTACTGCAAAAAAACTTTGTAACAGTATGTCTGGCAGGACTAGGTATGCCATTGCAAAAATGCTTGAGCAACTTTAGCTTATATTTCCTAATAGCAGCATGAATACAAGAACTATTTCTTCTAATTTATTATACTAGTACTAGCCGACCCATGGAAGACTTCCACGAACTTTGACAAGAGTTCCCGAGTTTATTCGGCTGCCATAATACTCAGTAGCTCTCTCAACGCTGTAGGAAGCATTTACTCTATCCTATTAGTCACCGAAACCCTGTTCTCCCATTGATCGACACTTTTTCCTCTTGATCACAACCCGGCCCGCATCGTCCGTAAAGTCCATCACCATCACTTTTCATGCAAACCGATGAGTGAAAAATACAAATATGGAAACGGGATGGTAATAACGCGACCGGCGGCGTCCTGGTCATCCAAAGATAATCTCCGCCTGTTCTATCCCACCCAGGTGGGATCCGGGCGCTTTAATCCTCGGTGAATTCACTAATAATAATATGCATAGTCATGTAATTGAAATAAGTCATAAAAAAAGGTTCTTACGAACAGGACAGGTACGGCGGCAAGTAAATTTCCCAGAGGTTATAAAATGCATGCATCCCTAGTTTGAGACAAAATATTTAGCCTCTCTGGTAAAAGATTTAAGACGGAAGCGGTAGAAATTAAAGCCGAAGCCTTACGGTTTCCAAAGGAGCGCTTTGGTCATTCCAAGCAGTTCAACCCAGTAAAAGTACCCCAAGCCCATCTCTAAACATTCATGCAGCAAAACGGCGAGACCACTTTTGAATAAGAATATTCCAGAATTTATGTATTGTAGTCGTTGGGAGGGGAAAAATTTCATGCGCATAGAACTTTTTCTTTTCGAACCCGGAAAAACGTCTTTTTTGCTGGTAGACCACTTTGCCTTTCAGCCCTTCAATTGACCAGAGCTCGTGCTGGCCGCTGAGCGGAAGGAACGCCCATATAGGCTCGTACATAGTGCTTGCATGTCAATCAGATAGCCTCAGCTTCTCTTCCATTGATTTTTTTCCCTCAGGACCTAACTTTTCTTGAAAATGGTTTTGATCAGCTTCCACTTTATTAGAATTTCCCAGAAATTGAAATCGTACCCACAAATATATTTTGCTCAGAGTTTTTTTTTTGGTCTCCATCGGGTAAATAAATTGGATAGTTAAGTAGGATTTGACTCCTGTGTGAATTTTCATGTCGATCCCCAATAGCACATAATATTGAATCGACATCGTTTAAATGCCGATTCGACGTCCGGATATTGATTAAATGCGTAATATATGTTAATCTAATGGTAGGTGCTACTAGGGATGTATGAATCACTCCAGTGATCGCAGACTTTCGTGATCACTATTTGACCACCAATAATCGCCATTTCTGCAACACGGTCTTCCCTGGCGGCCCAAGCGCGAAACACCTTCCCGCGTCAATTACCAACAGACATTGAGAGTCTTCCTAACAATTGATACATATCACGTCATTGTAGGCTCACTGGTTACTTCATTATGAAAATGTGAAAGTGTTACCTTCTTTTTTGAATTACCCTATACAGGGGATATTCGCATGCTCATTGACGTACTTTGCAGGTACTGTCTTTACTGTCGTGAGCGTCTCTCCATATTGTCATTGATAAATGGTTCATGGTCACCCTCAAACGAATTTAAACATTGCATTGAGAAGATGCCTTATCAATACAATGTGTAATTCCACTTCTCGTGCAGCAATATATCCAATTGATGTTGATATTGTTCATCACAAGCGAAAGTTCAGGGGACGGTATGCAAAATGTTTGCATTAAAAACCTACTTAATAAAGCCAGTATTGCCAAAAACCATTATATCCTGGGTTCCTTCGAATCCAACCCAGCGGGGGTTCGTGAGTCGGAAATTTCTGGGCACAAGCAGGGTCGGAATATGGGCAAATACCCTGCTGATCATATGTGGAAGGCAGGAGACGTGAATGCCAGTTCCGGATGAACGAGAGGTACGTCGGGTCTGGCGCGAAGTCGTGAAGGGATAAAAGACATCATTACTCTCCCCGCCATTTGCCATGCTATTCCGATGCCGAGTGTGACCCTTTTCGTATGAAAATCTTCCTGTCTTCAATCATGCTGAAATGTTATCTTCGGATGCTAGGTTATCAATGACTGTTCATTAATCATCGACTGTTATCAATGAGGATTAAGACGAAAGCCTCTTTCAGAAGTGGGAACAAGAAATCCCATCGGAAATTGGGATGGAGAGCGTGTGAAACTTTGTAGGGAAAGTAAGAGGCAAGCGATAACGATATCGTATTTGGACAGCTGTTTATTCAAGGTAAAAAATATTGCCCCATCTGAACAGAGGAGGAAACTCCGTATCCTATGTCCATGCATGTGCGTACGCTTGAGCAACGATGCATCCCCAGTCTGGAAAACGATTGGTTCACGATGTCGATGGGATGTTGACGGTCGAATGCTTGCCACATTGTACTAAATTTAGCTAACAGACTTCTGGTCAGTTCTAATGATGAATTGTTGAAGCCGTGATTTTCAGGAAGGTATTGGGTCGATCGGAAAGTTCTGGCCGTTTCGAGAACATTCCATACCATCGAGTTTTTTTTAAATAAGCACAGAAAAGTTCATTCAACGAAGTAATCGCCATCGCAGTCAATCACCTACCAACGATCGGGCAAACTCCTGATTCCATCCCTGTAGAACCTATACTGGCTGTGAGTGGGAAAAACCAGCCAGTTTCGACCTCGGCGTCATCGTTGAATCTTTTCTGGCGAAGATGGCTGTCCAGAGAGCGGTAGAGATGGTAGTCGGTTGGCGCCAGATCTGGGCTATACGGAGGGTGAGGCAGAACCTCCCAGCCCAGATCCAGCAGTTTCTGCCATGTGATATTTGCGACATGCGGCCTTGCGTTTTCGCGCAGGAATCGAACACGACGGTGCCCTGGCCTCACCGTGTGGAGTTTGTCGGCGAGCTTCTGCAGCCGATCGCAGTTCTAGGCGGTGGTGATGCTGGTATCGGGTGGGAGCAGCTCGAAGTCGATCACGCCTTGCACGTCCCACCATATGCACGACATGACTTTCCGGGGGTGCAGGTCACCTTTCGGTTCCGGCTCTGGCTGGGCATCAGCATCGACCCACTGGCGCCTGCGTCGGTAGTTGACGTACAGTATCCACTTTTCGTCTCCAGTGACTACGAAATCCAACCAGTCGTTTGTGCGCTTGTAAGACAGCAACGAAGTGCACACCTCAGCACGGCATTCGCGGTCGCGGTCGGTCGGATCGTGGGATACCCACTGACCCAACTAGCTCTTCTTGCCAATTGCGGCCAGGTGCGTCACTATTGTGGACTGGACGCAGCCAAGAGCTGTCGCTAAGTCGCGGGTACTTTGCCTCGGATCGGCTTACACCGTTTGCTGCAACTGTTCGTCGTCGATTTCAGATGGGTGGCCTGACCTGCGCTCATCCTCGAGGTTGTAATTTCCAGACCGGAGACGATCGAACCATCGTCGCGCTGTCCTTTCATTAACTGCACCTTGGCCAAACGCGGCGCAGTTGTTGTAACTCGATTCGGCTGCTGTGATGCCAGATAGGAAGTCGTAAAGAAGGCACTGACGTTGGGCGGTCTTTTTCTAGTCCATTTTGGAAGTCATGGTTATAGGCTTTGAACGATTAAGCAACTGCAGCGTAATCACGCCCACACACCCTTTATATACTGCTACTGTGAAAGGTTCCAGAAAATTCCAGAAATTTTTTTTTTTGGAAAATTCTCGAAACGACCAGAACTTTCCGGTCAACCCAATATTTCCAAAAGTGTTCATTAAAGTTGCCATGCTCGTACGATTTTGCACTCCAGGTTCAAGGCCTTGCAAGACAATGGATCGGTCAGAGTTTCAGGCTTCACTTCATCTACTTCGATTCTTCAGCCACTTTCGCAGCGAAGCCGGATTGATTTGTGCAATTTGAAAAAATACAGATGAGTAATGCTTCCATGACGTTTCGGAAATAAGTTCTGATTGCAGAGAAATTTGTCTAAAGAATAGTTTCATGAATTTCATCTTACATTCTCAAACTCAATCTATGAGCAGACTTTGCAAATAAGTGACAGCTCATGCATGAACTATTAGCAAATGCAACTAGGTTTTTCAGTAGATAAAAACATCAATCACACAATCACATGGCTTATATATCAGTAAAACCCTAGCGTCAACCACCAAAGCCACTGCCAGAAAGAAGGCTAATACTTTAGAAATTTCTTTCCAGTACTCAGTCTGCAACTTAAACTAGTTCGTAAAGAGAATGCAGGTTGTTCCTATAGTCTCTGGCCATCTTACATGCTAACATCTGGATTGAAATTCGAAGGAAACAAAGCATTTGGCATGAAGCCGTTACAGGCCAATCGACCTCATCCTAAGAATTTGGACTCCTCGACCAAATTTGGAGACAAAATAAAGATGGGAACTACGGATCTCCCTGCTAAAGTGAAACATTGCTGACACTTGCAAAATAAACCAAGTGTTTAAATGGCGAATGGCAAGGTCATATCTCTCATCCATGTCAGTTGCCACTCGCCTCTCTTTTTTCCCTCAGTGTGCAAACCTCTGCCGGATGAAATTCCTTATCTGGAGGGCTGGTGGGTGCTATAAAAATCCGGGTGAGAAGCGAGCTTGCCACATCGCGTCACCTAAGATGTAGTCTCGAACCGTTGTGTTGTGGGCTTCTTGTGCCATCTCGGGATCATCATATATGGATTCGCACCAGTGAACCGATTGGCTTAAAATAGGCTTCATGGCGGAAGGGGGACAGGAAGAGAAGGAAAATTATCAATAAAAGGACGTACCTTCCATCAAATATTGTGTCCTCCATTTAGCTCTTGAAGGTATGACTCTTGGTCTTTTAGTCCAAGGTATTTTATTCCCTAAGGGACTTTTCTCCAAAGTAAACTTAGCATCTCCTTAGCATCCATAGGCGAGGAAGGATCGGGTCTTAGGCTTCATTTTTGGAAGATCATTCAGAGGAATGCGGAAAACCCAATTTCCTGCTAAACAGACTAGTTGCAGTCCGAAATGAGGCCTAATCGGAGCCGACGAAGGGCAACTTAGGACAAAATTGGGCATCCCATTATGGATCACTAATTTCCACCAATATTGGTCCGATCTACTGTGATATGGACATCTCCTTTTATGCAGACATCAGTGAAAGGCTTTGTGGTTGCGGAGAGTGCGCGTATCAAGGATCAAGGATTTGTGGAATTTGTGGAAGGAATGTGGTTGCCGAGGCTCTTTCTGAGAAGTTGACAAGCGAGGAGCATACCGCATTTCTGATTTTTTTGCAAGTCTTATTTCGACATTGGTATGCAGGCAGGTAATCGTAACCTCTATCCGTTCGTTCGCTGACTGAGGACAATATCACAAATTTCAGCTGCTGTGTTTCGGTGTTATTGGCTTCTCTTTCTTCGCATTTCCCTTGGAAATGAAAATTGTTTGCCTTGTAAGCGTGCCGGAAAATTCAGGAAGTTAGTTGGCTGGAGGCCTTTGTTCTCCAAGGGATAAGATTCGGAGACTCCATCTTATTTTGCTCCAGTTTAAATTGTAATTGCAATTCGTTACTTATCCTCAAATGGTCAATCTTCAGCAAAATGTGATTGAGGCATAACATTTTGGAGGATGAAACACTTCAAGTTTTGACAAACTCGAGGTGGAATGACATGGAAGCATTTTTTGCAGCAGCTGTTGAAGAAGAGTCTCAATTAGTATGATTGAGGGAGGTATGATTCAAGCGATGTGAATAAGGAGCATGCAATGCGGGTGTATGTGAATTTCTTCCATATGGTCCCAGCAGATGCATTCAATCGAGGAGGTTTGGAGGGTTAGGAGGTTAGGAAGGCTGCGGTTGTCCGGTATCTCTTGATATAATTTTAACCCCCATTAGGGTCTGTTCTTTTATTTTATTCTTAGGTTTGTACGGAGCTGAAGGTGTGGATTTAAATTCAGAGTTAGATTTGACATCGAAGTTTTTGTCTGCTTCGTGAAAAAGCCTCTTGGCAGCAATCTTGGATCCTCGAAGCTCAAAGAGTTCGAGATGAAGTTCATGATCACAGCCGTGATGACAGTCCTCCTCGGACAGATCTTCCCAAGAGTCTTGGTCCAGGCGGCAACCCCTTCTGAGAAAACAGAATGCTCCCAGAGGGAGATGAGACTCGAGTGCCGAAACGTAACGTCGTTGCCACCCCTGGAAGGATATGAAACCCTTTTCGTCGAGGACTCCAAACTGGCTCGCCTGGTGAAGGAAGAACTGAATTCAACTACGTTGAAGACGGTGACCTTCGCGCGGAACCAAATCGAAGAACTAGGTGATGGAGCGTTTCAATTCTTCACCAACCTCGCGTCTCTTCATCTTCAAGCTAATGTCATATCTTCCCCTATCACATGGTGTACGTTCAACGGTCTCGACAAACTCATCGAGCTCCGCCTGGAGAACCAACAAATCAGCATGGATTCCTTCTGCCAATGCCAAACGACCGCGAATGAAGACGTCCCTTTTCGTTCCTCTCCCTGTGGGGGACTCACCGTTCTGCAGAAACTGGAAGTCTTATCTCTGAATCATAATCCCATTAAGTCCCTGTCTGACGACGTATTTCTGCCTCTTAATAAGAGTCAGGTCAGAGTTCTGAACTTGGATAACTGCGAGCTGCAGCAAATTTATGACGGTGAGTCCAGAGAGCGTTCTATATATGAATGGTTTTCACTTGACATGGAGAGCAACATGAAATACCTGTTTTCTCTTTTTCGATCATTGTCTTTCATGAATTCCAGACATCGAATCTATTTCCATGAAAATAAAAATAGCCCTTTTCTTAAATTGCTGCTTTAATATTTTAGGCGTTGGTTGAATATTCTCTTCAAATCTGAACACTTTTCAAGTTTAAATTTCTTCACAACTATGAATCTTTGATTAGTTTCTGTACATTCATGAGATAACGTGATTCATCTCCTTTCCATTATCCTGTGTATCTACATTTATTTGTAACACGATATTGCAATTCAATTATTAGGTTATTAGATAAATCATATACATCAGAATGCCCACGAACCTTGACACAGAATCCAAGATGATATGGGCTCCCAGAAATTGTCATGACTCTTCCAAGAAGCTTCTTTGCCTTTCCTTTGCAGGCACCTTTGCCCCGCTGGGTCAACTCAATGAATTCACCATGAGGAACAACAAAGGGCTTAACATGACCGTCGTGGCCAAGATCAGCTCCAGGTTGTCAAATCTCACCCTGGCTGGAAACGACTTCGGTACGATCCCAAAAGGATCGTTTCCTAAGTTGTCAGATTTACAACGTCTGGACCTCAGTAATTGCAATCTGAAATCGATCGAGAACGGAGCCTTCTCCACTTTGACATCCCTGAAATATATGGACCTGTCTATGAACAAACTGGAGATCGGTTCCGACGCGATTTTCGCGGGTCTCAAAACTTTGGACTCCCTATACCTTCGCAACAACACGATCAGATTCGAAGGTGCCAAGTCGCCTTTCAAAGACCTCAATGGACTCAAAACTCTGGATTTAAGCGGGAACCTCATCACACTCCTGTCCTACAATCTTTTGATGGGTATGGATAGTTTGCAAAATCTGCTCTTGACAGGTAACAATATCCGAGCCTGGAACTCGGCCGTCCTGGGAGCTAAGGCTTCTCTGGAAATCCTCAGGCTGGGCCAAAATGACTTGTCAGAGGTCACAAAGGTCATGCTGACTGACTTGAAGAAAGTTAAGAAAATGGATCTCTCTGAGAACAAGTTCCAGTGCAACTGTCAGATCTACGATTTCTACGGGTCAGTATTCTCGACATAACCCACGTGTGCTCAGTCGCTATATGTACCCTCAATTTTCAATATGCAGTATCTTTAATATTAATTCTCGTCTAATATGATCATGTCAAACGAGTGTTCCATTTTCCATTTGGTGAAACTTTTCTCATCGAAACTATTCATTCACTATAGTATTTTAATATGAAGAAATGATGCAATCATCTAAGAAACCCTGTCAGGCCCACTGTTAGGAGGCGACTGTTGATTGAAATCCTCGCAGGTGGGCAGCGGAAAACAGCGGTAAACTGGAGCTTTGGCAAAATGATACCTATAAGTGCCAGGGCACCAACGACACCTTGCATTCCCTACGTGATGAAGGGGAGAAGCTGCTCTCACACTGCCGGGGAGGGCAAGGCAACACTGACGATGGTGGATTTTCAACCGGTGCATCCTCCGGATTGGGTGTTGGCATCTTCTTCTTGGTCTGCCTCTGTGTTGGCTGCTGCTACTATAAAAAAAGGAGGAGGAGGAGGTATGTTGTGCTTGCACCCTGGAAAAAGGTTAACATTGGTCCTTTAAAGGGTGTTGTAAAAAAAAATATTTAATTTTCAGACGTGATTACTGAATTAATACCTGGAGGGGCGAACAACATTTGTGATTTTCAAATTTTATCTTAATAGGATATTTTGAAGAATGATAAATTAAATTTCAAGATGGAACAATTCCGTTTAACCTTGGGCCGAACTTAGCAGTGAAAGGGTATGGGGAGCATGCCAACTGTACTGCTCTCCAAAACTCTTGCAACACTTTTTCATGAGCGGAATTCCCAGCACCTAAGGTATCACCAGCGAGAACTTTATATTTTTAGACAGCGTAATTTTAACCTTCATAAAGTGCTCATTCATGTCATGTTTTGTGCCATCGTTTGTCATAAATTCACCTCAGAATCCATCTTTTCAGGTTTTTCAGCGTGGAAAAATTAAAATCCGTCCCTGAGTGTTGGAAAGCCTACTTCTCCACTTGCCTGCCAAGCGGAAATCATATCTTCTCTATGCACCTTAAGGAAATTACTCCTGTCAATGCCCTCCAAACCTCTTACCAGTTGTTTTTATATTGCAAAACATCGGTACGAACTCGGTTACCACTCGGTTTTCAAGTAGCTATTAGCAGATCTACTCATAACTTAAAAATTCATGCCAATATAGCGGGGAATTGCCCAACAAAGAAAGAGTTATTTTTCTGTCATGCCAAGGAGAAATTCCGAAATAGATTGTTTTAAGAAAAATGTTGAGGATATGGTAGCTCAAACCCTAATGGTAATGGCCGCTTTCCCAGCTAAGAGAATAAGTATTCCATGGAGCAATTTCTTTCGCCTTTGATGCCATAGGTAGCGATAATTTGTATCGTGAAAAAAACAAGCAAAAGTTTAGGAGAACATTGAAAGAAGTCTTCTTTATGATGCATGGAAAAAAGACATTTTGGATGGCGTGGAAGAAGAGAAGTAGACTTTTCAACAATCGGCTGGGGACAGATTTTAATTGTTTTTCTCTGAAAAACCAAACCAGACGGATTCTGAAGCGAATTTTGGACAAACAATGGCACAAAACACGACATTAATGGGATCTTTACAAAGGTAACAGTATGTTGTTAGAAGATATAACAATTTTCGCAGATGATACTACGGGTGCTGAGAATTTCAATCAGGAAAAAGTTCTGCAAGACTTTTGGAGAGCAGCATATAATCGAACGTCGCAGCAAAAGCGTTAAGTGAACTGCTTGTACCTTTACCCGCGAAAACAATTTTCGATAGGTCCGTTTTTAAAATCCCATGTGCTGTACTTCGTTGCGAAGAGCTTTGGACATTTAGATGCCTTTGCCTTTTTACCTACGCTGTCCCACACGATTCTAACTCTATCCCTAAATGGGGTATTAGGCGTTCTTCTTTTATGCTATTCAAAGAGGCATATTTGGCTGCAAAGGACCTTTAAAGTATACCTCATCTTTAAAATAGAGTAACTATGGAAAGTAATTTATTTATTTTCCAGAATTATAGCGACTACTACAGTGTTATCCCCACCACCGGCCAGCAACAACATCAACATCAACATTGAGAACAGCAGCAATGCAGGCAGTGGGCACATGTGACCATCTGACCCCAACTGATTCCATTTTTCCAAAACGATGAATACAATAAATGTTCTACAATGCAACTTATCTGCTTTGATTTTTTCTCGGTTTCTATTCGTATGATGCTACTGCTTACGGGTCTCACTCATGAGGCTCAAAAGAGTTCCTTTTCCATTTTCTGGTGCAGTGAGATACAAAAGCATAACTTCGTTTAAATCAATGAAAGACATTCGGAAGGATTTCATTCAGGATCCACCATGGAATGCATTAGAGAATATATGAAAACGCCGGTTTTATTTAATGGCGAATGCATGCAAAAGAATAAAGGCTTTCCTTCCATTTTAAAGCAGAGAACACTCTACCTCACTGAGAATTGTATAGTTTTCATCTTTTTGCACAAGCTCTATGGTGTGTCAGAACCTGCATACTATCGCAAGGAGTATGAATCCTGAAGTTTACCCACCTGTCATGGACATTAGATAACTTTTTTCCGACCAATATGGATTATTAAAAAACGAAAGAAGGAAGAAACGAAGGAAAGGAAGCAGCCGTTCAAGACGAACGGTTGCGTAAGATCGAAGCGAAAGAAACAAGACACTGAAAAAGGAAGAGGCACAGAGAATGAAAGCGAAGGAATCGAAACCGCTCTGGAGCACTGGCTGTTGTCTGTTGTCTCTTCCCAGGACGGCGTCTGGAAGCTGACCGTGGCCGCGGTCGTCCACGCCGTCGATTTCGTTATGAAAGCTCAGTGTGGAGTCAAGTTTGGCACGTCGTTCGATCAGTTTCGATTATTGGGGAAAAAGAGGAGCATTTCTCCGCTCACATTATTTAGGGATGCTGCAGTCAATCATGGAACGAAATTTGTATGAAATTGTCAAATAGGGTAAACACCCAGTTTTTGACTGCGCAGATACGACTCCCATAGGAAGTGGACACCCTGTGCGCACACCAGGAAACACTAGTAATAGGTCCTCGTACGCGAATATGCTGATTGAATGCTTGAAAACGGCCATATTAACTAATTATGCTGAATTTAAGCCTCACCGGCCAACAACTGGAGACCGGCCAGAAACCGGGATGCTTACTCTATGTATTGATACATGTCGCCTGAATCTGCATGCCTTACTTATTGACATCCTCTCCATTGTTTGCTTGGATTTATCAGTGCCTCTTGATCCCCTGTTGGATAGGACTCGGGCCCCTCCGATATTTCCTCTCAAATCCTTTGTTCTGTTCCAGAATTTTGAACGATGTATTTGCGGAACAGAGACAAGGCTCAAAGGACGGTGAAATGCGTCTGACTGGTGTATTTGTGGGTAAAGTATTTGTGACGTCGCCAGGGGAGATTAGAGATATACCTCCCTTCTGTATCGCCTTCTATGTACTCCAAAAATTGATTAAATTTACCAGCGAGTTTGTTTGCCCTTCTGGCAAACTCACTCACTCACTATGGACGCGCTTTCATCGCTCTATGACCAAAGGAATTTAATAGTGCAATAATGGCATTTGTTTTTGAAGCTCACCCCTAAACATGCCGTCAAACCTCTTGGTTAATGGTTTTGGCAATTCTCGAGCCTTCGGCGCTCCCATCTTAAAAATTACTAGCCGACCCGTGGAAGACTTCCACGAATTCTTCGGCAAGAAATCCCAAGTTCATTCGGCGGCCCTAAAACTCAGTGTCCCTCTCACTCCTATAGGCAGCAGCCTCTCTCTCCTATTCTTTGCGTGTCCCCACCTACAACCCTCGGAGTCCCCTTTCATCCCACCGATGGCTTCCTCGCCGGGGTGAGATCTTCGCCCTTACATAACGCCTTACCCTTACATGTCCAACGTATTTATTTTGGATCAAAATTGCAACTTCGGATGGTTCTAATATCGAAACCATCAACCTTGAAAAATAATAATACATAAGGACTGTATGTTGGACGAGAAAAACGTGTAATTTAGTGCAATGAGTAAGTCGCTGAAATGACGCAAATATTGTCGCATCCAGCATTCAAAAAGGCCACTTGAAGTATAATTGAACAATCTCATGCGTGTACCTGGCATGGTAGAGTTGTCACAAGACATGGAATTTTGGAGAAAAATAGAGTTTCGATATGTGACATATTTCACATTTTCAAGCTAATAAATCGAATAATTGGAAGACTTGTTTAGATCTAAGGCATCTATCGTAATGATGAGCGAACGTGTCTGTGTGAAGCAATTTCGGTATGACCCTTGACCCATGAACTTTAAAATTAAATGTTTAGGCATCATCACCAAACTCCATCTTGGTCACCTTGGGTCTTCAGGGTCATTTTCGTCTACAGAAAACCGGATTCTTTGCTTTTAGGGGGTTATCAAGTCCCCTAGTTCGTCAGTTGAGTTGGTTTTTTATGGAATATTTCCCCATTGATACATCGGAGATCAAATGTGGACATTTTATGGCCATTCTCTCGGGCGAGGAACTCCTTCCCCGCCGATCGGATCAGAGAGAAACCGGCATCGATGGAAAAATTAAAATCTCGGAAAGTTCCGGGTCACATTTTCCTCTTGTTCAATTTCTTCGTTTCTGCCTTCGGTACTTTCGCTCGGCAGGGGCTCACGGCTTTCCTCTTTTAACGCACAACTCATCGGTGCACCTCACTTATTCACCATCATCCGTCCTTAATTTCTTACTTCTGCCCAATTCCACTACAGTCACCAATTCCTCTGTTTGCATACCATGCTGGTTTAAAAAGAATTTCCTAATCTGGTCTTCGAAAATTCTTTCAGAAAGGCAACAGATCGGCAAGATTTGCCTTCGAGTCTACCGTAAGGCCGAATAGGCATGATGATCCTCCGAAAATGATGCTAGAAAGTGAAATGTTCTTTGGTGGCTATCTTTCCGATGCGAGAGCATCCGTATCGAAATCTTCCACGCGAGCAGGTCCGTACATAGAAAGAATTAGTCGTCTCTTTTTTTTCTGGGGGTGGAAGGCAGTGGAAGCGGGAAATCCCACAAGCGCGAAGAAATTCTGGGACGCCGGCCGATAAGGATCGAGGAAGACGGAGCTCTCTTCACGTGTCCTCGTCTTCAATTGCTTAGGATAAGCCAGCCTTTATTTGGTGCAACCAAACCATTGTAATGAATCTCTATGGCGCAAACTTTTGGCACGCCTACAATGAAATCGCGCTCGAAGTTGTGAACATACTCTTGAAAATTCGTAAACGAACTCTCTTAAACACGTAACCATTGAGTAACCAAAACTAAAGGTTAGAAAACTTCCAACTTTCTACCTTTTAAATCAAAGCTACTTCTAACGTAACAAAGTGGATATTATCCAAACGCTATGTCTTTGAAAAGTTATCCTCGACGCCTTTGTCACATTTAGACATTTGAAAGTCATGGCATTTCAAGTAACACCGGGTCGTTCAATGCATATGGAATTAAACTTTCATTAACGAAATTGCCCTCGTTCCATGAGCGTTCCGTGTAGTTAGGGATTTCTACACTCTTAGAAATTTCCAAGCTTTTGGGGAGTGAAAAGTGAGCACACCGAGAGCTTTTCGAATTTACTCTTTTATTACTCACCAAATGCTCTCTCATCATCTCTCGCATTAAAACGAACACCTTGAAGTTCTTCGCCGGGTTACTAGATGGAGATAAGACTCTCACTTTTCGAACAGTACACAAAATTTCCCTTCCCTCTTTCCCTTGAATCGTCCCTCGCAGGATTGTTTAGTACCTTGCCATATGTCTCGCCTAGTCTCATTATAGGAATCAATACACACGGAAACTTCATCATTTGTTATCCACATATTCAAGACATATTCATAGATTCCATGCCATAAACAAGCTCATATTCCTATTAAGAACCCCCTAGGAACGCGGGTGATTTTATCCGCATAGGAGATCTAGAATGTGTAGAGAATGTCCGTGAACTTCATTCCCTCATACCCCAATTAAATGAAGTGATAAGGACTGATATCCCAGACTACTCCACGGAACCAGTAGGAGGTAGTCCACCCTCTGACGTGTAACGTACAGTCAGGGGTAGGTCAAGGCCTCCATCTCGTGGCAAGGAGGAGAACTTTACAATTCTGTAAAACTCCTAAGTCCATGTTGTATCAGAATGTTGTCGCTACGTTGTCAGGAGTCAGGAGTCAGGAGAGTTAGTGATATCAAGAGGC
>CAJPEV010003523.1:0-30041 GCA_905338385.1 Darwinula stevensoni | reverse complement strand
TCTTTTCAATCATATATATTTGCTTCAGTCAAACGGAGAGACATGGAAAGCTGAAACTTGGCATTGACGTACCTACTGAGGCAAAAAGTTCAGGAAAAATATCAAGTTTCAGATGCATGCCCTGGGGACATACTTTTGTTGGGTGACGTTTTCAAATAATTTTTTTCGCGCACTGAATTGTACAGAGATAGAAATGTGAAACTTG
This sequence comes from Darwinula stevensoni, assembly GCA_905338385.1. Lineage (NCBI taxonomy): Eukaryota > Metazoa > Arthropoda > Ostracoda > Podocopida > Darwinulidae > Darwinula > Darwinula stevensoni. The sequence continues at coordinate 29,836 of CAJPEV010003523.1, read as the reverse complement.
GCTCAGCAATAACTAAGGTGATGGTGAATTCAGGAAAAATTCAAGTTTTGTGATGTATACCCCCAAGGGCACAGCTTTTGGCTGTGTCGGCTTTTCCAAATATATTTTTGCATCAGCAAAAAGAGCAAACAGATAAGGCTGAAACTTGGTATGCACGTAGTTCTCCGAGTACTGATTTCAGTAAAAGAAAATGTTATTTTTAGGTTAAACCCTTCAGGGCATTTTTTTTGTTGCAAAAGGTGCATTTTCAGGAAAATTTTCTGATTCAATGAAGGAGAGAACTAAAGGAAGTTGAAACTTGGAGAAGAAGTACCTGTTAAATTGACAAGTACATGTCCTACTTTTCAAATATGACCCCTCAGGGCAGATTGTGAAGAGATATGAAGTTAGGTATACAAGAAAGAATCAGTTATTATTTCGATGAAAATATCGGTTTGTTCTCTCTCGGCACACATTTTGAGTAGCACATACTATTCGTACGTGTTTCCCCCTTTGAAAATAAGTTCATGAATGAATCACTAACCCGAACAATGGAGAGCCGAAGGCGCGACCATAGCGAAGGGCAAACAAAAACTCGTAATAATATAGATGTAAGCATGGAATCACTTGGACTCGATGACTCGATCCCATGTGACGTAGCTAACCGATAAACGATTAGAAATGGCCTGCCCACGAGAGGATCACGACGCCGTCGCATGGTGGTCTCATCGTGTGGGGTCCACGCACTCGTTGCTCTGCGAGAAAGCACGCGAACGTTTGCGGTTTCCCTCGGCATGGCGACCGATCCACCTCGATCGGGACCTACTCCAGGTGCACCCACGCGAAATCCGAATCTCGAATCCAAGACGGCCGACCCAGAATTTCATCGAGTCGCCTTCACCTTCACCATCGCCTTCGATTTAAGCGAGTTGTTTCTTCTAATTCGTCCCTCTGCTCGTGGAAATACTCCGGACTTAAACCCCACAGAGAGCCTTTGGAGTGTCCTCCGGCAACGAACGTCGAGATCCCCTGCAACGAGTGTGGACATCCTCCGAACCATGCGATCGGATCGGGCTCTTCGCATGGGATCCGTGGGCTCCGTGGGATCGCATTTCGGAACAGTTCTATCCTTTCCTCGAGTTCCTTCCCGACCGAAAAATTCCTACGCTTCGTGTTTTCCTCTCCTAATTCCAGGTAGACCCGAGAAACAGAAAAAATAAATAATTTCCTTTAATTTGCTTTCGCTGTCACGAGAGAAGGCTTCACTATCGACACTCGAACGACGAAGGAATGTTGCTACCTGGAAGGACTTTGAGAGTCTCATCAGAGTCCAAAGGGTCCAAAGTGAGAGTCCAGGAAAAATCCTCCGCAAGATGGGAATAGAAGGAGATGGATCAGGCTGAGACTTCTGGCTACCTTCACCTAATTTCTTTGTACACTGTTAGCAGAAATGGTTCAGAGTTTAACCTAGGTAAACCGTAAAAAAACGGTTGGATATCTGTGAATAACCATTTAAAAGGGTTAATTGGATGCTCATTTTAAAGGCGATGAATTCTTTATATCCTTTTCGAGTGAAAGGGTTAAACATTTAACATTAGGAGAGTTTTAGAAATCTTGTTAGTGGATAAATGAATATCTATGGGAACAGGTATAAATATGTATCCCTTTTGAGGTTAAATATGTGAAACACTGAAAGGGGAAATGGTCTTTCGGAAAAAAAAATCGTTTCTCCAGCTCAAAAGGACAAAGCTAATATTTACGAGATCGCCTTTTTTTAAATTTTTTTTTTTTTTTAGAAGCGAGGGAATGTAGTGTATGTGCAAGGTGGGCCATATGTATCAGGTTGTTGGATTCATCTGGTTTGTGCATGTGCTCTAAAAGACATGGGACTCATGACCCGCCCCGAAGATGAGCCAGTTTCTCGCTTTCGTAAAACCCTCGAATGAATGAAAAAAGGGCCTCTGCATATAAGACCAATTATCAACTATCTCGGAAAATTTTTCAAATAGACCATCAAGAAAATGAATAAATACATTCTTTTTGAGGTTGCATATTTATTCCCAAAGAGATAGTTCTTATAGAAATCGGATGTTACCGACCAGAGTTCAGGTTTTAACATTTTCGTGATTAAAGAGGAGAAAATGTACAGATGATGGTGAAACAGCATTTGCAAGGGTTATTTGAGCGATGTAAAGTTCCCTTTTAGACACTAGATGGAGTTATGGTGCTACTGTTTCCCACAGTGAATAGAATAGTCCTTCCCTCTTCCCGGGAATCTCCCTCGCAGGTATTTTATGCGACCTCGTCCTGCGTTTCGCCTTGCCTCATTATAGGAAGTAATAAACACGGACACTTCCTCGTTCGTTGTTCTCACATTCGAGACAGATTCCTGGAACTTTGATCAAAAGAAGCTTGTCTTCGCAAACAGTAGCCCGTACATATGTGCTTCGGCTCCATGAAACATTTCAAATTCGATAAATGATGTGTCCTCAAGTCGTTTTCGAACTTCTTCGTTCTGACGACTGGATAATGTTGCCGGGGAGTGACGTCTTGGGCACTCAATGGGGTTAGAGGAAAGCCTCTCACCTTCGTCGTTACATGTATGCTCTAAAGGTTATTCATTTATCCACGACGGTTAATTATTTAACCTTTTTGAAAGGATATTTAATTTAACCTATCAAAAAGGATAAATATGTAACCCACAAGGATAAATATGAGTTGCAGTCGAAACACCCTTTAGGAGATAAAAGCTGAACCATTTTTGCCAACAGTGTAGGAGGGAAAAGTGACGGACGACGACGAATCGGAATTCGGAGTCCGAGTCGCGGTTCTTCGGCACTTTAACGATTCACGCTTCTTCCACGATTTCTCCTGCGGTTTCCAAACAGTCGAAAGAGAGACAAAGAGGGAGAAACAGTGCGTGACGAGTGCGGGGGGTGAGGAACGGTTCGCCGCCTTCGAAGAGCGAAAAAGCCAAGGGATTCCGATCCGTACGACGAGACGAATCGAGGCGCGACGGCCACGAATCGGAAGGAAGACGAGGCGGAAAATGTTCTCGGATGCGTTGGAGTCGAGACGCCACGAAGGGAACGCTCGTCGCAAGGAGGCCTGAAAACGTCGCTCCTTCGACGGTCCGTCGCGATGGCGAAAACGAGTCTTGCCGTACCGCGGGCCGATTCCTCCCCGGACGGATGGGAATCCCGTCGAAAACGCCACGATCCCGGGCGATCGGAGCACTCGCTGGAATCGCGGAGCGACTCCATGCCGTGGACGTCCTGCCGACCGAGTTGCGATTCGCGAGGCTACGACGGACGCTTTTTTCCTCACGTCTCGGGCCGACCCCCGTCTCGAGAGAGAACGGAATGCCTTCTTTCCGTTCCGCATCCACGTCGTCGTGCTCGGCGGCGTCTGCGTTTCGAGACGTGCCGCCACGACGCTAAACATCCGGGAACGGAGCGAACGCAAGTCCTTCCGCCCGACCCACGGCCCATTCGGGGAAGGAGTCTTCGGACGTTCTACGCGTGGAAGTGGCTGTCTCGAAAATGAAAATTCCACCCGCTTTCTCGGAATCCAGAAGCGCAGATGACGCTGCACTCCGATTTTCGCCCCGCGATACCTCGATTCGTGGTGGAAATGGTCTCGGCCTCGAGAAGCGACGTCTCGCGCTTCGCGACGAGGCGTTCCCCGATCCGACGCGTCGATTTCACCCGGAGCAGGGGCTGCTTTTTTCCCACGCTGCCACTTCGCCTTTCGAAGGCGGTCGTCGCAGCTTTCGGGGATTCCTTCGCTGCGCGGGAAAACCATCGCAGGGAAACGCAACGACGTACCGAATCCGTGGACATAAGCGACGGGCTCCCGGGAAGCGGAAAGGCAGGGACAGAGGTTCGAGCGTCTTTCCAAGGACCACCGAGTTTTCAGGATGCAGTCGAGAGTCGATCCTCTGGGTCCATCCCCAGGATCCATCCCCTGGGTCCATCCCCTGGGTCCATCCCCTGGGTCCATCGCACGAGCGAGACCGATGTGTTCCCCCGAATGCCAATCTTTTGGCGAATCCGAGAAAATCCTTCACGGAGCTGCAGTACGGGCGATACTTTTAAAGGCTCGAGAACTCCCTCGTCGAGGTCTCCAAATCGTCTCGCTACAGATCATCGGTCGAGCGACTCGAAAGCGTAAAGAATGTTCTTTCTCGGATGGAGATGGGAGATGGAATGCCCGAGTCTCGTTCCCCGATTGCATCATGGAGCCCCCTTCGCTCTTTTCAAACGGGATTTCGGACTTGGGGAGGGGGAGAGGGGCGAGTCTCCCTCCACCTCCGAAGAATGGACCTTTTTCCCCTATTCCCCTCTTCGTGCGACGGGAAATAAAGATTCCATTCCTTTCGAGCTTTTCGGGAAAGAAACGATCGAACGTCGCTTCGAATTTGGAGCGTACGCGATGGGGAAAAAAAGTGCCGTTTCTTCCGAGTCTTTTCGATTCGCGGAACTCGATTCGCACCGTATCGGGGATCGAGTAAAAATCCGTCAGAAAGATCGGGTTCGGTGACCGAGCGATTCCGACTTCCGGCTTCGTGTTTCACCCGGAGACGAAAGATCGAGTCCGGGTGGCGGCGGACTCTCTCTCCGCCTTCGCCCCTGGGCCCTGGGGAGCGTCCGAACTTGGCATTGCAGCCGCTGCCTGTTACAGGGAACCGGTCCCTGTGTACGTCAAGTCTAGTGTCTTTCGGTGGTTCGGCAACTTCAGAGAAGCAGCCGAAAAAGAGGAAGAGCCTTCCTTTCTCGACCGGTCCCACGGTAGCCGTCCTCGGTCCACCCAGACACCAGAGCTCGCCGAGACGGTGCGAGAGCCGGTGGATGAAGACTGCCGAGTGACTACTCGAGAGCCGGATGAGGGGCTCGACGTCGGCAAGAGTACCGTCCACGAGGTGCTCGCACGAGACCTTCAACTGCGCAACGTGGCATCGGTCTGGGTACCGCACCGACTAACCGAGAACGACGAAGCGGCTCGCATCAACGGTGCCAAGCACATCGGGGGCATTTTTTTTCTCGAAGGCGTGGAGGCTTTCTGCAACGAGCTCAACGAGGCCTTTTGCAAGAAGCTCGTTCCGTGTGACAGGCAGCGGCCGCGATGCCAAGGTTGAACCACGCGAAGGCTCGCGAAGCGAAAGTTCTCGGCGCTCGTAGCCGTATCCAAATTGTTAAAAACAGCCCGCGTTGCACCGAGCTCATAGAGCTGTCTTTTGAGGTCTGCTCTGTAAGCACTTCTCGACGGATCGACTTGAAAATCGGCAATCACAGAGATTACATATCGATCTAAATGCCCGAACAGTGAGAAGTGCATTGCTTGTAGAATTACAAATTTACAAACGATTCTCATGACTTTCCGGACACCCGAAGTGTTTGGGAAAAAAAAGAAAAGGAACTAGGGCCGTCGTGAGGTCACTCGCCTCCATGCGGATGGTCGTCCGTGAAGCGACTGATCGTTCGCGTACTTACGATGGGGAGATGGATCCACGAACGAGGGGACGGGGCACGAGGGGACGGGGCACGAGGCGACGGGGCACGACGAGGGGACGGGGAACGACGATCCTTCCGTTTCGTTCGCCAGAGATTCGGAAAAAGAATTTCTGGCCCGGCGACACGATCCACGATTCTCTCGTCGCAACTTTGCACACGGGTCTACGAGAACGACGAGAACCGTGCGACGAGACGAACGTCGACGATGCGCTGCGACGACCACGACCCCAAAGTTGACGTGTTTTTCGAGAACGTCCACATGCCAAAGAGGCAATACGATGTCGTTCAAACCCCGTGGCCGAGATCGAGTATGCCTGTACTCTGTACAGCAACTTGCATGTGAACCAAATACATTTTCACTCTTCCCCCCCCCCTCGCCTCCCCTCCTACTAATAGTAAGGGAATTAAAGATGTTTCACTTGCTTCGCCCCCTTGGCTCTCCATTTCCCACTCTTGTCTCCCCCTTTCGGTCGGGGTGGCTTCTCGGCTCTCCCCTTTCAGCCACCCAAAAGGGCGAAACGGACGTCTCGCGTTCGTCGCGTCGTTCCTCGGAGGAGTCGGTGCGGTACGGATCGAGACTCGGCCCGAACCGACGGAGACTCCTTTCTTGCCGGTATCGTTCGTTCCCCGCGGGTGAACGAGACGTACGCAAGGATGCATCCGCTGGACCTTCGTTTCGCGAGATCGAAAAGAGTCGGGTTTCGAATCCTCGCCGGTCTCACGGATGTCGGATCGCTTCGTCTCCCTTCCTCTTCTCCTCTTCTCCCTTCCTCTTATCTTGTCCTCTCCTCTTGTCCCTTCCTCTTCTCCTCTTGTCCCTTCCTCTTCTCCTCTTCTCCCTTCCTCTTCTCCTCTTCTCCCCTCCTCCCCTCTAGTCAGAGAGGGAGGAATAGGTGCAGCCGGCAACGCGACGCCAAAGTATCATAGAAAAGACTGCAAACGTCGAGATGGGTCTGTCCTTGGAGAGATTTTGCACGCTGCCTTTCTTGTCGATTGGAATCATCCTAGCGATCGTGAACCGGTGTGGGACCGTGGAATGCCGAATGCATGAATTTAGAAGTCGGGTGAGAGTCGTCACGAAGACGTGCGAGTCGCTGCAGAGTCTCGTCGTCTCGGTCGTCGTCTCGGTCGTCCCCCCATCGTGACCGCAGGACGACGGGAAGTTGCGATCGTCGCCTTCGGTTTCGGTGCCGCGAGATCGCTCTCGGAATCGTTTGCGAGGACCACACGACCGTCGTTCGTGACGATACCATATACTTTATTGAAAAGCGCATTCGTTCGCGATCGGGCAGGAGCAGGGAAGGACACGGGACGGGGGTGACATCTCTCTCGGGACGGGGGTGACATCTCTCACGGGACAGGGGTGACATCTCTCTCGGGACGGGAGGACCCGGAAGTTCCTCAGCGATACTTGCTGACGACGCTGCGGTAGCTTTTGACGTGGGGAACGTGGCAGGAACAAGCGGTCGGGATCTGATACATGTCCACGAACAGTCCCTTGTAGGGATCGCACGGGTCGTAGCTCAGGAACCTCTCGTACGCGTGTTTCTGCACGCAGGTGCTCTCGTAGCAAGGCGCCAGCAGGCGACACGGCGACCCCGAGTACCTGAGAGGGCGAAAACGACCGCGATGAACGAGAGGAACGAGAAGAACGAGAGGAACGGGAGAGAGCGGATACCGACGGGCACGTCTCGAATCGGGCGGTCTGCGTGTAGTAACGGGTGTTCACGATCACTCTCCATTCTCCGAGCACGTTCTTCCCTCTGAGCGGTCTTGCATAATCCACCAGGGACGGGCAGATGTAACCTGAGGGGAATAAACGGAGGATGAAAGCCGGAACTCGACCGCGTGACGACGGGACGGTCCGCCGCGCTCGACCGAAAAAGGCGGAGAAAGTCCGCGAGTTCCAGCGCTCACCTTCGGGTCCGAACCAATGACTCTTCTCGTGGTATCCGGGATCGAAGGACGAACGGTGGAAACTCTCCTCTTGGTACTTGCCGATGTATTCCACGAGGTCGTCGGCCGATTGGGCCGCCACGTCTGCCAGCTTCTTGTTCGCCTGCGTGTCGTGCCCCAGCTTCTCCTTGATCTCGTACCTGCCGATCCACTTCGTATTCTCACACCCGTAACGAGAAGCTGCACTTGAGTCACGTTCGACCGCGAACCGGATCGCAGGTGGCTTTTTCCGCCGTCGTTTAGGATCGCGTTTCCGGACGAACGAGAATACGTACCCCTTCTCCCTCGCGCACGAACCGCGATACGGAATGAAACGAGCCACGATCGACTGCGGAGAAAGCCCGACGACCGGTTACGAAAGCGTGCCGTCGTCACGTCTCGATCCGTTCCGCCGGTCGCTAGAAACGGGATGAAATTTCGGAACGACTCTTCCACTCACTCGGGGTATTCGGGATCTTCGAAACAGAAGCGGGTGTCGTTGCGATGGGCGCACCGGGGAGGCCGTCGAGGGTCGCAACCCCCGTAGTCGGGCGCCGGCCCCGAAGGATACCCCGGCGTCGAAGAATACCCCGGCCCCGAAGAATACTCCGGCGTCGAAGAATACCCCGGCCCCGAATCGTAGGAAGGAGTGGAGGAATAGATCGGACGATCCTGGTAATCGGGGGAGATGCCCTCTCCTTCCTCTTCGTATCGTTCCCCGTCGGCTTCTCCGCTCGGGTACGAAGGCGTCCCGTAGTGATGCTGTCGGATCTGCCTTTCGCTTCTGGTCCCCGGAATTCCTTCTCCGTTCGCGGAGGCTTCCGTTTCGTTTTTCTTCCCTTCGTCGGCCGCAGCGGCAGCCACGGCCGCGCACAACAGGACCAAGACCTGCCGACGAGGGAAGGGTTCCGTTCCGGAAGAACCTCTTTCGAAAAAAAATTTTCTTTTGGATTCGATTTTTTCTCCACTCGATCGCGATACGAGCCCTACGAATCGGTGCATCGACGTGCACGAGGAAAGTTCAACCTTGGCGATCCTGCCTGGGATGACGAAAGGAACGGCGGTTGCGGTTTCCCATCGCTCCTCGTAACCGACGAGAGACCGAGACGAAGAGGCACTCCTCGAGGTCGATCCAGCCTCTTCGGAGAGACACTCCTCGAGGTCGATCCAGCTTCTTCACCGCAATTCATTAAGATACTCGACCGAGCGTGCAGTTCCATCTCAACCCCGGTGGTTTTTTTCGCGACACCGGGATGACGCAACCGCCCGTTCGGCCTTCCGTCGCACGGTTAGGGCCATCTCGAATCTCAAATTCTACGGTATGAAGTAATGGATTCGCTCATTAATCGAGACCGTGGAAATTAGGGTAAGAAAGGACGACCTCACGTCTCGTCGGCCTTGGGTGGAAATTGGGAGCCTGGCGGATCTAATCCCCATTTACCGCATCTGAGGGCTTCCGAAAATTTTTTCACGATTACGTAAATCTGCGAAACGAAATTAAAGGGGGGATCGGGACGGAAACCGACCGGAAAGATACGGATGCCATGCTTCGGTTCGGTGCGAATGCATTTAAATGCATTTTGGGACCAGGATATAAGGGATAACGAGTAGGAATCCATTCATCTCTCAGACGGACATTTCCACATTCAGACGATACTTCCATCCGTCCGAGCATTTCCTCCATCATTTCTTCTCTTTCCTCTTAATCTCTTCTCATTATCGCTCTTTCTTTCCGTCTCCGTCTTCCCTCCCCCCCCCCCCTTTTATTTCGTTTCGCAGATTTACGTAATCGTGAAAAAATTTTCGGAAGCCCTCAGATGCGGTNAAGACCCGTGGAAGCACACGCGAGATCGTCGTTTCCTTGCGCACGCGCGACAAAACATCTCACCCTCGAGGATGATGAAGTTTTCTTGCCCTGCAGATCGCGACGCGTTCGCAGTACGCTTGAAAAATGTCGGCACGAATTTTCTTCCATCTTGCATCTGCCGGGAATTTTCATACACCAGACAGACGAAGATTCGATGCGATCCGTTGTGGTTTTCCTTTAAGATGTTGGCTGCCGTTTTGGCGAGCGAAGCCAGAGGACAACGGAGGAGACATCGACCGGACGAAGGAAAATCGTTGAATCCCCTGCTGACGCCGATCTCGCAGAAGGGAGCCCTTCGAGATTTCCACCAGCGACACCCCGTTCCGCCCGGCGTCGGCGTGTCCGTCCCTTCCCCGGAATACGAGACCCGCGACGTCCCTCGTCCTTCTCTTCGACCCCCTTACACGCAAGCGCATTCGCCTTCGTCGCCTTCTTCGCGGGGAGACGACGCTGACGAGGGATGTTTTCCTGCAGATCGACGCTGGGACCGCTGTACGACGGAGGAGGACCGTCGACGAACCACATCCCGGGTCATCGAGGTCGAGGTCATCAGGCGAAAGTGAAATTGGGTCTCGGGAACAGACCTCATCCCCAGCGTCCTCCTCCTCCACCTCCACCTCCATCCCATCCCCATCCTCATCTCGGAGGAGGAGGAGGAGGAAGTTACCAGGGTAAAGGCCCTCACGAGGTGCCTCATTGTGCCCGCAACCTCACCTACAGCTTCTGCCTCGACGATTACGAATATCCCACGTGAGGCCCTACACGTTCCCGGGTTCCTTCTGCCTTAAAGGGGAAGAACTCTGAGATGGAAATCCTTCTCGCAGATACGAGATGAAAGGGGCGATCGAGAACCACGCCGAGAAATTCAACGAAATCTACGCCGACGTGGCCGATCAGCACACCAAAGACACGGTGGAAACCATCACTTACATCGATGTGAGTCGCCTTTTTCTTTCTCTCGGATGGACTCGGATGGGTACGGGCGCGGTGAAACGACGATTACTTGCAGGACGAAACTTACTTGTGTCCGTCGGACGTGCTCTTCGTTCGGCCGAAGCGAGCCAGAAACGTGGAGGGAAAATGGAAGATCGTCGTGAACTTGGAGGAGGGATATCATTCGTTCACGCAGACCGTTCGCACCGAGAAATGCCTGTGAGTTCTGCTCTCGAAGGGGACATTTCCAGCCCTCAGCTGCTGGGTTAGAAAAGCAAAAATATTGCCGTGTCACCTCGTGATTTTGGCGGGGCGGCCCAACTACCGGGGGAAAGATCCTCCCCCCACAAAAAAAAAGTCCATCAGGAATATGATGGGAGCGGGTCGAAAGGCTAAGGTGGGAAAGCAGGCCTTCTCACCTCCCTCCACCTCACAAAAATTTGTAAAATATTCGGGTTCATGGATAGGAGTTTTGGGCCGTTTCCCCAAAATTTCATCAAATTCCCATATTTCCTCCTGAAATTACCTCGTATTTCGGCGTTCGGAATCGCGGTGACGTCTTCATCGTTGACAGAAAACCGCGCATATCGTAGTTCACGGCGGCTAAAATAAGGAAAGGTCGGAAGTGAAGAAAATACTTGAGATAGAGGGGGAGATGCGACAGGATCTCGAGATGTAATCAGATCGCGAGCCTCTCCGTTCGTCGAAAAGACGGGATTCCGCATGGCTCCGTGCGTTTGTCAGCCTAAAGCTTTCGTCCGAGCCGAAGGGGATTTCAATGCTTCGAACTTCACAAAGTTTTTACCACAGCTCTCAAATCTGGCTTTCTTGTCTATTTTTGGCTCCAAACATTTTTCTTCGGCAATAAATCAAATTCGTAATTGAGAAGTTCCGATGACGTAGAATAAGTAGACGATCGCCCTCGTCGGTACAAGCCATCCATCTCGTAACATCCTCCTCTAATCTCTTCCTCCCCCCCTATTTCGCTGTATGTACTAGATGGGGAATATCATCTCTCTGAATGGGATGATATCCTCCATGAAGTAGATGAGGGGTATCATCCCACACGCCATCTATCTCGATGCACACAGAGAGGCTCGTTACCGAACTGCGCTTCGTCCAGTTTCTTTCATTTCGAATCGACGAGCTTGCCATCACGAGTAGACGTTTACACCCGTTCCACCGTGATGAGACCCCGGCGAAGAAATCGTCGTCTCTCCGCCTCGGTCGCTTGCTTTACCCCTTTCACCCGAGACATCGATGCTCTGAGTCGTGCTGGATGTTTTCCTCCGGTTAGGTACCCAAATGATCCCATCCATGATCACCTGTCCATTTTCTCCAATTTTTTATGGTAGACGCGTGCAAAAACGATTTTGAAAATGCGCCTCGAGGTGATACGAGTTGCTTTTCGTCCAGACCGACGTCCCGGACACTCGTGGCCTCACGAGTGGCCTCAACGTGGCCTCAACAACCTCACGCGTCGAAACCATCCCCTCACTGCTACTAGTTGCAATGGTTTCGTCTAAGAAAAAGTACTTAGCAAAAAATAACAAAAATTATTGTTAGCATAACCTGAGTGTAGTGCCTAGGTATTTCTAGAAATTCGTATCCAGAAAACATGGACTTCACGGCACCGTGATGCTGCGGGGAGACAGATCAAAAGGAGAATTTGGAGGCCGACCGATCGCGTGATACGGTTGTACTCGTTCTTTTGTTCGCAACCAAAGTTTTGGTCGCGGTGCCTCGTACGAGGTGAGAAAAATAACGAAAGTAACATCGACCCGGGTGCGAGAATCGAACGGTCCCGTTACTCGACCCGACTGCTCCTGTCGATCGCATTAACATGCACACTCGACCGATCCGGCGAGGCGTTCGTGCACGTCGTGCATGATGTCATCGAGTCGAGTGGCTATACCACTCTCACTGAGACCCCAACTCCTAAAATTCCCCTAGCCCCATTGCCTTCGCTTCTTCTGCTACTAAACCTATTGCCTACTCGTCCGATCGAGGTTCTCGTGTTGCCCACTCGGTCGAAAAGCCGGAGTACCATCGACGTCATGCCTCGGTCGCAATAGGATACCAAGAACGATGTGTCATATCTCTAGCGTATCACGACGTGCACGGACGCGTGACCGAGGAGTTTCCGCATATTCACGCCCCAAAACCTTCGCGATTACGATTATGCAATCCCTTCATCAAGGACACTCTCTCATCGCTATAATTAAACCGACTTTTTTTTTCTTGCTTCGTGTAAAATTGGCTTCCATTAATGGCAATTTTTTTCCCCCCTCGAAGGGAAACCGTGAGAGGAAAGTACTGTCCTCTGGTTCCAGAGTGCTACGAATCCAAGTGCATCCAAAAGAGCATCTATCATCGATTCCTCACCTACGATCCCTACGACGAATACTTCCCCTTTGCCTTGGACATCTTCCAACTTCCTGGAAGCTGTTCCTGCTACGTCGGGGAATACCTTTCCGGCCACGAAGACCCCCATAAGGGCAACCAGTAACACGACGTACTGATTACTTCTACCCCAGTAGGGACGGCTCGCTTCCGTTTTGGGGCCAACTTGTACATAATAGATGAAACCGATGGAGACGTCTTTCGTTTCCGTTGAACGCAGGGAAGAGAGAAGTCGACGGTCCTTTTTTCGAATCACCGGATCTCCCGGAAATCGGGTGGTGTGAATGACGTCGGGCAGGAGTGCATCTTGTAATTGTGGGGTGTCTAAATAATAAAAATCTTTCTTGCGAACCGCCGTTTCATTCCCTAGTCGATGAGGCGTGAATGTCAAGTTTCCGAGAAATTTGCACGTAGAATTTACGTTCGGGAAACCCGAACCCATCCCTCACCCACCCCGCAGTTCAAAATAGCCCCTTCTCTTCCCAAAATTAAAGAACATTTTTTTGCATAAAAAGAGATATGGGTCAAGGACTGACCTTGAATTAGTCAATTTATTTGAAGTCATTAGTCATTTGAATCATGGTTTGCCACTGGTACTCAAAAAACTGGTAGAGAAATAGAAGCAAAATGGGGGGCTAGGGGGCGGCACTGTATTGGTTAAGAGTGATTGCATTCAGAAGGTGGAATGTATTATAGAAGGTGGAAGGTGATACAAGTCGAAACTCCATTTGTATATGTAAAACTTCTCACACCTCCCCTCCCCCCACTCCCATCCTCCTAGTTTCATGATATCTTGATTCATTTCGGGGGGTGTCCAAACAGCCAGGACACCCCCCCCTCCCCCCCCTTGGCTATGTCCCTGATCATAGCTCATCCTTCGACGTTACCTTCAATCGGGAAGTGTCCAAGAGGAAGAAAAAGTAGACGGAGAATTATTCGGTCGTTAGCCCGTTTCCTAACATCCGCAAGAGTTACCAGCGTGGCTTACATTTTGGAGCGTGAATTGCATTTTTCGAAAGAAAATCTACCTTCATTGATACCTACCCATCTACGACCATTGTGGCAATTTTTCGATCCTCGATGCATCAGCCGAAGTCGATACGGTAATGATTAATTACGATTTAGCAGAAGAGACACGAGAAACTCCTTTCTTGCGGCCTGATCGACGTACCGTCCTAAGGTCAGGTCCACGGCTACCTTTCTCCCCTCAAAAGAACTTCAGCACTCGACTCATGGACCAGTTAGGCCTATGGTGGATTTGACTGAGGGTTTTCGAGACTTTCGATGCCGAGCGTCACTTTCGGAGGCATCACTTTCTAAGCATGTCAGGTTCTAAGCAGATCAGCTGAAGCCGAAGAACTTCCTAAGCGTGTCATTTTACTGAAATCATGTGTGTATGCCCGCGATGTCGAATCGCAGCACCATCAGCACGGAAAAACGAATATCCACCAATTTCCCAGGGTGTTTCAAAGGTAAATGTGCATTGAAACGAAATAGCCATTCACATTTTCAGCAATCGCTATGAATTAGCTGCTGGACCGTTCATGATTTCACTTCAAAATGAAGTCTTCCGTTGCCCCTCATGCGTTTTATGGCGTATTTGTTGCATGTTATCAATAACAATAAAAACGTTTTTCTGAAAGACCAAGACTTTCTGCATGAGATTGGTCATGCCTCTACTGAGTTACTTTTGACACTCCCGATACAAAAGGTATCACTCCGAAAAAAGGAATCAGCTTGGGCCAGAATACTTTCTAAGAATGCAATTCTCTTTAAAACAAAGGCATGTTCCTGCGATGTCGAATCGTAGCATCGTGAGAACGGAAATGCGAAGATGCGTCGCTATACGGAAGGCACCGTTTTCGGATCACGTGTCAACCTCAGCCCATCCACTTTCTAAACACGCCACTCTCGTGACATTCGATGCAAATGTCAGCTATATGGAAACCTAAAAGGAATCCTACGGAATTGCGAAGATCGACCAAAACTAAAAAAGGATCGATCTCTTGGAAAATGTCAGGGATGAACGAGGCATCGAGACGATCGGACGTCTTTGGATAAGGTTAGAGACGTGAGACTGGTATGAGCTGGGATGAGGCGACTTGATGGGATTCCCATCCGACTGAAACACGGTGCATCTGCCTCCGATGTCGAATCGAAGTCGGATGAAAAGGGAATTGCGACGATCTCCAGTATTCCCGAGAGGCATCTTTCGTCACTGCCTTTCAAAAGTGCATTTCACTCCGATGACGAACCGTAGCTGTATGAAAACGGAAATGCGTATATCAACCGCCTTTTTACGAGGCATCTCTTGTGAGGCGGACATCATATTCGGTCGGACGAAGTATAAAAGTGGCATCCTCCCGAAACCAAGTACATCTGTATCGGGTGTCGAATCGTAGCTGCATGAACGGGGAATTACGATGTGTCTCCATTCTCGAAGCAAAACTTCAAATGAAACGCGGTTTCTCCAGAGGGCATCACATATGAGGCAGGTATCAGCTGGATTTCACGACTTTCGAAGACTGCTATACTGTTGACCCGACTGCATTGGCCTCCGATGTGGAATCCTAACATTACGAACACAGATTTTAGAAGATCCGCCAACCCATGAAAAGGACACAATTGTGAACAAGTATTGGCCCGGGTGAAACGATTTTATAAAAGTGCCATCCTCCTAAAAACGAGTGTGAAGTGCCCCAAGAGGAAAACCCCCTAGAGAAGCCGCGTTGCCAAGGGAGTTGTGCCTTTAGAATGGAGGCACATCCCATTCCGTTTGCTTCGTCCTACGATACGACATCGGAGGTAGATGCATTTGGTTTAACGAGAATGGCACTCATACATTGTCCGACCCTCGAGAAGGGATCGATTGCGAGGCAGGAATCAGCACTGGTAAATCCACTTTTTCAGGGCGTCATCCCTGAAATCAGAAAATTAGAAACATTTTCAGAAGGGATAGTCAGGAATCAGGAATCAGACCTTGATAAGACGGCTTTTCGACTACGCCATCTATTTCAAACCAGATGCATCTGCCTCCGAAGCCGAATAATTAAATCGACGTGTAAGAGTGTCATCTTAAATAAATTAAAGACATCTGCCTCTAATGTGGAATCGTAGGAGGAAGAACACGGAATTGAGAAATTCTGACAGCTGTTCGAATATGCATCATTCGTGAGGCAAATATCACCACGGTTTCTTTGACTTTTTATTCGTGCCATACCAAAGAAACCACGTGCATTTTCCGCAGAGAATGATTCATGGAAATATCATCACGGAATTGAGAATATGGAGCGTTTTTTCGAAATGGTATTACTCATGATGCAAGTATCAGATGGGGTCGGACGATTTCCTAAGAATACCATCCTTCTGAAGCAAGACTACGATTTCGAAACTTAGCAGGGTAAAAGGGGATTTTAGAAGATTAGCGTTTTTTTTTTTTAAAGCATCACTTGTGTGGCATCAGCAGTGTTTCCGAGGGGGGGGGGGGAGGGATAGGGAGATATAGGAAAATAATAATTCTTTCCCCAGGGAAGAAAACCACAGAGGTAGGGATACACTCAACGTCACCCAGGTAGGCAAGAGCGCACCTGATTTAAAAAAGAATAAAGAATTGAGCACAGAACACGTACAGAGAGGAAAACTAATGAAGACTAACTTTTGAATAACAAAGCAAGTCCTGGGTTCGGATCCGTGACTTTTTTTTTAACTTCTTACCTGCAATCAATGTCAATCGATCGGGCATACATGCTGGATTAGTCGTTTCAACGTTTATTCAGCGATTTCAACGTTTAAATGAAATAATTTAGAAAATTTACCCGTTTTCCGCTCTTCCTATATCACATTCTCGATCCGGAAAAGGGCAGGTAATTTTTTTATTGGAACATATTTGATTCAATGATTCCATTCAGTTGGGCACACGTGCTTGTAAAGACATTTCGAGTTCATTCCGAAATTTTAATCTTTAAATTTAAAGAAAGTGAGGAAATGTACCTGCGATCCGGATTTAATTGCTCCATGCTACCTATTAATTTGGGAAGGAACCAAGTCTCGGTGGCTTACACAGGTGGTGTTAGCCATTCTTCGTCTCGTCTGCCTTTCGTTGGAGACGTCAGTAGCTCCCCAGGTTATATCCCTGATTCGGTGAAAGAAACAGCTTTTTCCTATTTAGGAACACTGGCCTCTAATAGGTCGACTACCTGCGCGTTTTAGGCACACGTTAGCTACACCGTTTAGGGCCGATCGTGGAGAGCTTGCCTCTCCTTTTTTGGGAGAAACCCCAAGGGGTTTCACCCTGCAAACTTCCAAATGAAGCATGGCAACTTGCGCTCAGAGATTACCCCCGAGTCAAGGAATCCATCGATACAGCCTTTCAACTCCATCCTACTAGTGCATAATATACCGAAGAATCAGCACATCATCCAGACCTTTGCATTCAGGAAAAGAAATCCAGATGCGTCCATCTACGAGATGCGTCTCACTTCCAGCGGCAGTCTTCTAATAAAAGCAGAAAATGAGAGCTCCATGCAACTCATTCAGAAATTCAATTTTCAAAAATTCTCCTTATGCAAAAAAAGTAGAAGTTCAAGTCCCGTCAGTGCCCGAAGCTCAGAGGATCCCTGCCATTCTGCGGAAAGTCCCCCTGCAAATCTCAGATGATTGCATCGCAGAGGAAATAAAATTGCCTGATATTGAATGTGACTTCGTCAGGTGTTTCATGAACAGAAACACTGAAAAGCCATCAACTGTAACCTTATGAAGAGTCTCAAGTAGCATGAGAACAACCTGGCATTGTGTCCTGCAGCGAAAGAGAGTGAAGGCCCTGGAATTGGGCGACATCTACTGGCTGCTTCGACAAAGATTGGTAATCTAGGAGAAACATAGATGAAACCGATGGGTAACTAGCCTTTTCAATCCAAGAGGCGAAACTCCGCTCTTGTCTTCTTCCGGAAAGAGTAACTGGAGTCTTTCCCTTTGTTCCCAGTGATAATTTTCGAAAATGGTTTTTCTTGTTTTGGAAGGAAGGTGAAATTTAGCAAGGTGTCGGTGGAATGTCTGTGGCTCACGAACTCCCAGATTTTTAACTCATTGCTTTCTTATAAGTGCGAAATCTTATTTAGAGGCTAACTTTATCAAGAAACGCCACTCACGTGAGATAAAGGGAACCTCTCCCGGCCTCAATGGGAAAAAAGGGGTCGACTTTGAGTCCATTTAGCTGCAACCGATTCTGCCTCGTTTGATCCAGAGGATTGATTCCCCAAGACGCATGAAGAAAGAAGGGGCTTTTCCTCGTCAGCTATTGATTCGAGTGAAAGCAGGGAAACATTCATTTCAAAATATGCTGGCAAAAAAAAAGAGAGAAAGACTCCCGGATTATAAAATTTATTTGCAAAGAGTGTTTCCTTCTGCGATAAGGGGAATGAAGGAGTCATTCTGTCCCCGCTTGCAAAACGATGCATGGCTCGAATGAGAGTGGCTCGGTCGGTATCTCCTTTGGAATCCAGTGGAGACACGGGACACGGGTTCAAACCCAACCGAAACGACCTTTCATTTCCTCAAGCAAGCTTCGGCGCGCTCGGAAATCGAGACCCCCACCTCCACGAACACTTGGTTCGTCTGTGCCGTGGGACGTGACTCCGGCGATGAAGACCGGACCCGGGTCCAGGTCGTAACCGGAGTAACTGCTAGGACCACATCAAGTCTCGCATGATTAGGGATCACTCTAACCATGTAGACAGTTTTGTGGGTGCGTCTATTCATTTTTGCTTGGTTTTCATTCCGTGCGTTTTTGCACCACGTTCTTTCGAGGCCAGGTGATTGCGAGTCCGCGTGATTTTGAAAAAAAAAGCCTATTTGAACCCGTGATTCGATGAGAGATTGAAAGGCGGAGATGTGATCGGAAGCAAGTGACTCCCGGTCGAATGACTGATGAATGACTAAGGGAATCACAAACTATTTTAATAAACAAGGAAGCAAAGAAAGCACAAGTACGACGTAATTGGACCATCTTGCATATCCGTGATGGCGACTTGTTTCTGAGCATCTACTGCACGCTCCTCAAAACCAGATGACTTTAGCTACTTCCGTTCATGGGGAGGGTGAGGTAGCTGTAACCGCACGCGGTGCTTCAGTGATACGACTGATTCAGATTGAATTCGTACCACCCCCCTATGGCGGCGAATGGAGAAAACAAATTTCCAGAGGTTCCGCTTCAGCAGGTGGTAGACAAAACTATCCATGTGTAAGATGTCCCTACATGCAATCGATTCTACCATAGGGGGTACGAAATCAATCCGGAAACAGTGTATGATTTGCCCTTATTGGACATGATAGGCCTAAGACGGGATCTGGAAGAAGCATAATGGGCTCAAGCAATACGAGGCTCGTCCGTTGAGATCTTATCATATGATTTAATAAGGTATCTGGAGCATGTGCTCACGAGAGCGGCGCGACTCTGAAACGTCAGCTACGTCCCATCTTCACCCACTCCCCCTGTAACATCTTTACACGAGTGACCATGGGAGGCTCAGTTTGGCACGATCGAGTACTCGGGGGATACTTCCGGAGGAGGATTCAGCCTCTTCCCAGGAATTCTTTTGCGTCTGTCTCAAGCACGCTGTGGTGTGCACGAAATAATGAAACACCTGTCACGGCTTCGAGGCCAAGTCCGCTGTCACGTAAGCCAAGCCTGCTCTGGCATGTCCATTCCTATTGACAAGTCTATTTCAGTCTTGAGCCGGTTCAATGTTCCTGGGTTCTTCACTCTTAGGGAATGAGTCAGTTGCCTTCAGGGGTGTAATGGGGCCTGGATGGGGTAAGACTATGCCTAAGCCCTTAAAGAAATTTTTTAAACTCATGGAACATAGACACACTCAAGCCAGACCAGACCGGAGACCCCCGAGGATGGCCAATCATTATAGTCTCTCAGTGGTGCAAGCAAGGAGGGGTAGAGGGAGGGAGATCCTTTATAACCTGCACATTCCCCTGCTGTGACTTTTCTCTTTCTCTTGAGGTTTCTCTTTTAGTGCTTTTGTAGTTCACATTTCTCAATGAAGGCACTGGCAACATAAGTGTGTTGACTCTCATGACATTCACTAAATGCCAGTCCATGTCATGTGCGATACAGGAGGAAATGATAGTTTGCTGGTGTTAGCTGACCCATTGAAAACACTGGTATGCCTCAAGATGTTATATGAACTCAACTTGAAAATACTTCAGTACTTTCTCTCTCCCCCTTGCTAAATAAGTCTAAAGGTGTATTGCAAGTCTTGGAATTCTATAAAAGTTTACCCCTTCTAAACTTGTTCTGGCTACACTACTTGATACAGGGTAGGGCAAAAATCAGGGAACATAGGAGTTTTGGGGGAGATTAAGTTCTCTTTCTGTCTAACCCTTCTCTAATGCCCTGTAGCGAACCCCAGGGGGTCACAAGATATGGGGCACGAATGCCTCGCTACATATGGGGATCATTGGCCGGAGGTTCAAGGCGGACTGCTGCGTAGGGCAGAGGTGAGGGCGTGAAGGGGCGAGAGGAGGTCCGCTATTACTACTCGGCGTAGTAACTCGGGGACTCTTCCCCTCTGCTCATCCATGGGCATGAGGAGGGCTCCACAGCCCACAGTTCTCAACATCTCTCATGTTGATTGTTGTGGCTATGTGGACACTAGGGCCAGAAGTGCTGGTTTGTTGACTTCTATTGTGCCCATTTATTTTTTGTGTCAAGAACTGGTTACCTGGAATTTTGCTATCAAATAGAAAAGCACTGGATTGACAGTCTTGGCCTATTTTTTAGGCATCTTTCATGGTAATCATACTAGTTTCTCAAAAACTTTTATCAATTTTTGCAAAAATCATCAACTCCATTTGTTTTTCACTTTAATACACCACTGTTAGTTTATTTCACAACAACCAGAAATCATTTCCAAATGTTGTCCATTGAATCATAGCTAAATTGTGCATGCTCAAGCATGGAGGTCATTAATGTGAACAGCAAAGGAAATGACACATTATCACCAAAAATTGCCATTTTTATTCCAGGTAAATAATGGTCATTCAATTCCTGCCAATTTCAACGGACACAGTGGGAGCACTCTTCACTGGACTACAACTATTGTATGCCAAATTGATGAAAAAGAGGTAAGGCATTGTGATGCCATCAAGCAGTCACTTTGAAAATTAAATTCTCTCAAAATTCCTCTGTTCCCTGACTTCTGCCCCACCCTGTATAGTGTCATTATAATCACATTGCAAAAGCCCTCCTTCCCTTTGGTGGGGCATCCAAGTACTATTTCAAGTAGGACTGCACCCATGGTTGTCTTCATAGTTTATTGGGGTTTGTGCTATATCTTGGCAAGCATGTTTAACCCTTTCGTGCATAGTGTCCACTGTAGTGGACGGCAAAGTTTTTGGCGATGATTATGAGTTTTCAGCTATGGTACTCATACCTCGATACTTTTGGGGCGTGCAGTCAACTCAAGGGCACATACTCTGTTCAGTGTCTTTTTCTAGCAGTAGAAGATTATCTCAATTATCAAAAATATTGATGCTGGAAATACAGACTGTGCACAAAGTCCAAATGCACTTTACAAGACCTGTCCAGTGCTATATTTTGAGGATGTCTGTGTGCATCCCATCATTGTCCTTGCAGAGGTGAATCTTACTCAATGTTTGGTTGTTCATTTTGTGTAATAAGGTTGGTGTTGGGAGGCAAAAATGTCAATAGAGTCATATTGTTAGCTCAATTCCTTTTTGGGCATATCCCACAGAATAATTGTATGTCATCAGATCTGAGCTAAGTCGAAGTCATTGAGTTCTGTTCCCTGTCCTATCCCACATCCTTCGAAGTGTTCATCAAGAAAATTGTGAACCTGTATAGCAAGGTGAGCTGGTGCTCCATCATATTATGAATGGCAGCAGCTTCCAAATTGTGTCTCTGGCGAATTTTGAGGTAGGTTTGGTTATCACTACAAGAGTAAAAAGTAGTAAGGAATTAGGCATGCACATATGAGACTTCTGCTTGTATCACATCAAGTGGATGTTGCTTGATCTCATAAAAGTAAGTAATTTAGCCCAGAAATAACATGTGGGTGTAAACTGTGATAATATACACATTCATTGCTGAAGAAAATGTTATTTCTATCCTCTTTTCAGGGAAAGGCAATTAGCAGACTTATAAAATTCTGTTGGTTGTCCTAGTCTATATCATATAACCCATTCACAATCAGCTGCTATGGGCTAAGACAGATATTTTTTCAGCCCCTTGTGTGTTATTGACTGTGGCACTTCTACTTGAGTTTCATGAATTCCTCAGACCTCATCACATATGGTTGTGGAGTGCTTGGGTTTTTAGGATCATTTACAAATTCTTCCTTCCATTAGGAAGGTTCCAATTGAAATATGCTCCAGGGAGGATCACTGATCTGTGCTCAGGCCAATTGGACATGCCTGTATTTCGTTGCTGAATAAATCTGATCTTGCACAGGAGAAGCCACATGGCAAGCGCCAACTAGAGACAAGGACGTGTATCCAGAGTAATGCCTATTGGCTGAAACTGTCACATCACATGTTTCACATTTGTGAAAATAAAATGTATATAGGTTAATTGGGCTTTTTTTTAAAATTACATTTCTTTTTATGAGAAACTATGGATGAACAATTTGGGTATGCTTTTATTCCTTCACCATTGTTTTTAATTCCAATGGGGTCTGGCTTTCTCTGAGCTTTTCAGGAAGGATCTTCCTGCAGCTAGTGCACAATTTTATTCCTGGAATGAGGAGAGTAACTACTGAGTACTGATCACAGGTTTCTACATTGATCATTCTCAAGTATCTCTTCCCTGACTGGCCAGTGTGAATGCCAAAAGGGTCACAGCAGGATTTTTTTTTCTTTTATTTCAAACCCAAGTTGACCCGCCGATGGAACAGCGCCATACTGTTATGACGTAGAAGGAATTGGCAGTCCTGTAAGGGACTCCAAAAAACTTTTCGCTGTCGGGGATGGGGGATGACAACCCGGGTTTCCACCCCGTTCTTTCGATGCTTCCAAACTGACAATTTTTCCACTTTTCAGGTGAACATAGCATGAGGTCATGGCACTTTCGATCCGAGTGACGAGATCGGGGTCCTTCGGGTCGCTTTATGGTGATTGGACGGCGCAGAAGCCCATGCATCTCAACTGCCATGTGTCATTTATTTTTTTTTTACCCGAAGTGTATAGGATGGAGAAGAATGCAGTGAGACACGTGGAAGCATGGAATGGAACCTGCCGAACTGGGAACCGCTCTTCGGTCCGAGATTTTACGACCGGTTTTATTTTCGTCCTCAGGAATTCCTGATAGCGACAATAGAAGGAACGAAGAGAAAGACACTACGGGTTGGGTGAATGAGAATCGGTGGCTCACCGGTGTTAGAATGGTCCTAGCCGGTGCAGTATCGTCGGCACGAGGGTTTTCGGTCGGCTCTCGACGGAATCTAAACGGACAAACGTCCTTCTTTCCGGTCGAGAGCGGCCGACTCGTTGGCAGACACGAATCTTGGCGAAATGTTAACTTCTACGCGATCCGAACCGATATATGCGAGCAGCTCGGCTGGAAACTGCCAAAGAGAACCGAGAACGAGCAGGAGTGGTTTCGATTCACTCGAACAGGAAAAGATGGACTTTGAGGGAATGGGATACTCGCAGCACCCTCTTTCCCGCTAGGGGAGAACCTCTTGCTTTCCAAACATGAAGCTAGAAGGCACGCAAATCCCTAAGCTTCGTCTATTCCCATTCAAATTCTTATTTCGCTTCGACTCCATCACCGAGCTCGGGTCGCAGACAGAGTCGGGGTGCCCAGATGCACGCCCTACCCACACTTGCACGGAAACCAGCCATAATTTCGCTTGTCGAACCTCTAGGTTCAAAAGGCGATTAGAATTTTTGTCCGGAGAAGAAGAGAATTATCTGACGGAAGCTTAAACGTCAAACGGCGATTCGATTCGAGTTTCAGTTCCCGGGACAAATCCAATGCTAATGAATTTTCTGGTCCTTCTGGGGCCTGTATTCCAAGTCTGGGTCGTGTCGATATTCTACTGATCGTCATGGAGAGAGGCAAGACAAAGGTCGCTCTTTTCCCCTCTCCACGTCGAAAGACGAGGATAGAAAGGGGGGAGAGAAGAGAGAAAAGACCAAAGATTTCTTGAATGGGTTTGATTGATCAATCTTCGACGAGGGTCAGCTTCGTCTTTGCCGACACGCAATATCCCCGTCCAAGGGCTATTTCCCCAGCCCACAGCAAAGAATATTATGCACGCGATTAGGTACTCCTTCCATGTTCGTTCCGAAGGTTTATCTGCATCCCATCTTTCCATATTCCCTACGCACGGACACACGCACTTGACGGATGGAGATGGACCGAAGAAGGAAATGGCATCGTCGGAGAAGCTCTTCTGGCTCGCAGGAATCGAGCGACGGAGTCGAAGTTCTTTCGTGTGTCGTTCGTTTCCGAAAATGCCATTTAGAATTTTCTTAACGCAGAGGCATAAATGTCGAAATGCACGCAAGAAGCATTCTCGCGAACCGGATGCATGCAGATTTTTCCTCGAGGCGAATTCCCTCCGGAAAAGGAAGTGGAGCGAAAGGAACGGGAGACCCCTACGGACGGTGAGAACGAACGTCACGCGACGGACGTCAGAGATGACGTCAGAGATCGATGGAAACGGCCTTCGAAGACGAAGACTCGGAAGAGGGAACACGTGGAGTGTAGGCGAAATGAGAAGAGACGGACGACGCCCCGCCCGTCCCTGCCGTCTCCACCAACGAGAGCGGAGATCGATGGACCTAATGTTCGGGCAACCTCGGTCTCGGCCAAGGAATACGCTCGTCTTCTTCTCCTCCTCCTCCCTCTTCCTGTCCCTCTCGAGACGGGATCTTCCCCGAACGATCGTCTTCCAATCCTCATCGAGTCTCGCTCTTTCGCACCCCGATTCCGTCCCGAAAGGAAAAAAAAGGGATCCACGAACCCCTCTGATGCGACCGTGTCGGAGCCGGGGATTCTCGCGAACCGGCCTCGATCGATGATTCCATTCCGGGCTTCGTCTCCGAATCGCCTACGCGCATTCCAGAAATAATTCAAATCCTCCGTATCGAATGGGAAAACCTGCAGCCACTCCCGATAATCGCTCCTCGACGGGAGCTTCAAAAAGAGAGTGAAAATGCCCGCTCCATCGTGTTCCTCCCGTTCCCTCGAAGAGGATCGTTCCCCGGGCAATTCTTAAACGTTCTGCACGAGTGTCGGCAACGCGGTGTTGGCTCGACGGGCTCTAACATGAAGCACTCGCGTGAGGAACTGCCCTCGAGATATTAAATTCGGAAACACGATGCACATCGAGTTAAGGTTGGGAAAGAGCTAAGAAGTTAGTCTCATGCTCCCACTAATTTTACTCCTCGCAAGTATTAACAACATGCGGGATCGAAAGCTCGCTTCCGAGAACGAAATATTCTATAGAGCTGCTGCTGCGTTTGGACGCGAATGTAGCATCTAATGTACAGGATGGTTCGGAAAGGTCCAGACATTTTTTAAGTCACGCAGAAATTTCATTTATTAGAGTAAATGAGCAGTATAACTTTTATTTTGTGTCTTAACTAATGAACTTTAAACACAACGTGTATGCTTTACGCGAATCATTGTCCAATAGCTTGAAATTGCTCTCCGTTCACACGAAGGCACAGTTGAACTCTCTGAGGGAAATCGTCAGCAGCACGATGATACATCCCAAGCAAAAAATATTCTATAGACTCTCTAAAGAATAAATTATATAAGATCGCATTTAATTTGACGATTTCTCTCTATGGAATCCTGGAATCCTATTAAATCACTGCATGGAAATTCTATGGAGATTCTATAGAAATCCTATCAAGAATCTTACCAAATTTCTAGAGAATACTACGAAGACACTGTAAATAAATTCTGCAGAATTCATATAGGGCAGTATGCATTTCCTTTGTGTCACTGTCTAGAAAGTGTACAGAATTGATATTGAATTTCATGAACTTCTGTCGTCAGCGTATAAAAATCTAGTGAAATCCCATCCAATTTCTTTGAAAAACAGTCGATGCAAATAGGGTTCCCAGAGGAAAAGATAAAGAATTAAAGGTAGTCTTTTTTCTTTGACATCATCTCGTAATAAGGTCATCTATAATTTCACAGAATGCGAAGAGCGAAGAGAGAACAGAATGAGAAGGCTCGTATCCGATTAATTTATGATGAAGTTGTGAAAGCGTTGGCATACGGTGGTGGAGGGATATGACACAGGTCATGGTTGTGACCTGCTGGAAATCCTCATGGGGATCGTGCATCGGAGAGTCCTTCCGTCCCGAGTGGTGCAATTTGAAAGAGCTGCGACGACTGGGATGAGGCTGTAAAATAAAAATGAACTTTGGAATAGGAGAAACTGGACGAATCGAAACGTCTCGATCTGGCCTCCCTGATGGGAGGCCAGAGCCTCGAGCCCTCCCCTGGCTCATAGGCGATGGACGAGGGACATCACGTGGTGTCGCTCATCACGCAATACAGAAGTATGCGTACGATAGTAGGGAGGCCGGCCTCATCGGTTGCATCGCGCACGAACGGCCGACTGCTAACTAGTACAACGTCTCGTCTTTAGGTTCCTTTGCCGAAATTAGAAAGCTGCTCGGTCATCCTAATCCGCATTGCCAATATGTATCTATGTAGTTTCCACGAATGAAAAAAAAGAATCGTCTTCGTGATCATTATAAATGAGCTAGATGCGTTTTTTTTTAGAAGTCCCGAAACTCGCAAGGGGTGTAAGTCGTGGGACCGATAATTTTCTCCTCGGACCGGATGCACCTCTACTCTTCGAGTGTTCCAAGGACCTTCAATTTCCACTCTCCTTTTACATGTTTTCGATTCGATATATAAACTGCCGACACGGAACGTTCAGTCTTTTATTGCAACTACCTGCCACTTGAAACAGTGCAGGCGACAAGACCGACCTAAACACACCTTTCGTGCTTCGTGCTCCCATTGTTACAGCAATAATCTCTGGTTAGCATGCCAGTGGGGTGGTCAGCACGCCATCAACTGTGGCCACCCTAGATTTTTCGTCCACTCGCCGCCACTGCTTATCCACGTGATGGTATCCTTCCCGCTTGCGCGGTTTCTAACCCCTATAGCCACTATACCAATCTATATAGAGTCCTATCCAGATGCAACGAGTGGTTTATTGAATTCTATAGAACTACATTGAAAACTCTGTAGAAGTCTTTAGATCTCTCTACATTTTTGCCTGGGACGTCACGAAGGATTGATGTCATTTCTTATTCTACGCCTCCGTGCCCATTTGTAAACTTTTCCCTTGAAATGGCCCCGTAGCCAGAAGTGAGACATTGAGAAATCGGGTGGACCCAGAGGGCCACTCGAGAGCACCACGACGCCCAAGACACCGGTCTGCAAGGTTATCATTTTAAATTGCTCCGGCTCGACGGGAGATATGCCTACTGGAACATCTCTCTGTACTTGTCTTGGTACACGAGAGGAATCAGAATCTCTTGCAGAATGTCACGATACCGTTCGGCTTTCATCGTCGCGTCCGTGATGTGAAATTCGAGTGATTCATCTCACCCTACCATCGCCCATACTGTTAACGCCTACCTAATGCGTGGCTTTTACGCAAGAATTTTCAGATTCTCTGCCGTCCGATAATCATAATTATGTCTATGAACGGACCCATTAACGTGGAACGTCTCCTCGTCTGAAAATCTTGCCTGTAAAAATGACGATTTTGATGAATCCGCTCTCACAAAAACTGACAAAACTCGATGCGTCCGTCTGAATCGTCTTCATTCGATAGGCGCACTAACACGGGTTTACGAGGCTGCATTTTTTCACGTTTCAAGATGCACATCACGACCGATGATTCGGTTCTCTGGCACGTCGTCCAGTTCACTTTCCAAGGCTATCTGTCGTGTCTGAGTCTGACCTTCACTGCTTTGTCCTCGTCGGTCCCGCTCGGCTTTCTCCCTGGATGCTCAACGTCGACAACATTTCCAGTTCCCACAACTTTTTCTCTCCATGCCTTCGTGGCGGATGGGTGGGGTGGTTCGAATTCCACTCCTGACGAAATCTTCTCGCACTCGACCTGTCGTTTCCTTCGTGGTTACGGCCCGAGAAGCAGATTTGACTTTTTCTTCATCGGGGAACTCCATCGCGTCCAATCATTCTGAAATCGATAGAGGATTAAAATTGGAAGAGAATGATTTCGTTTCTGGAACTGGAAATAATTGTTGCTACAGGACTTCAAAAATGTCTTGACCTTTCCGAATCACCCTGTTCGTAACTTAGTCATATTGAAGCTGAAAGCATACGTTTAGTGTGGGCTCATGCATTTTTATTGATTGCAACACCTGCGAAAATGCAATAAACAATTTTAAAAATTTGACGACCGACTCCAATTTGGCGAAAGTTCACGATAAACTGGTGAGGGAGTCATTTCTGTGTACTGGAAAGGTTTGGTGAAAGGACGAGGTCAATATTATTGATGGAAGATTATACAGACATGGAGAGCTGAAACATGGTACAAAAGTACCTGTTGAGATGCCTATTTTTGGAGGAATCCTACTTTTAGGGTATTATTCCCGAAGGCATACTTTTTTGGGGATTATATTATCCATAAAAAAGTGTTTCTCCCAGAGGGAAATCATCATAGTCTGTGGTTCTTTCCGGCATGGCTTCTTTGGGGGGAATAAGTAAGAGATGGTGACGTGCCCCCCGCGATCTCTCCGCCGAGCGATCGCGGCATGCCGTGCAGAATCCGTTTCTCGACGCGACGGAGTCCGTCTCTCTCTCCTTCGATTCGTGGAATCCTATAGAATATCGGTAACCAGTGCGAATGGCCTCGGCGACGATCGTAGTGCATCGCTCGTTCTCGAGGGGAAGGGCTCGATGCCTTCGGAGACGCGGTGAAAGCAGCCGACAGACGAGGGAAGAACCTCCGGGCGCCGATCCCTGTGAAATTCCTCCATCGTCCACCGCTGCAGCATTCTTCCCTAAAAGTAGGAGAAGCTTTCTGCATCGGATCGGAGCGGTTCGTTTCGAAAAGACGGGAAACGGGCGGACACAACGACGACGGACGCATCACGACACGCCGACAGGAAGGGGATGCCCGCTCGGCACGGGCACCACACCCAAATCACAGGTCCTCGGGCAAGGTCGCTTAAATACGGTGCTGCGTAGGAGGCCTTGGGGGAGGCTCACGGGTGGCCGAATCCCTCAACTGACGCGAGTCACGTCTCAGGTGCACTGCACTCGTGTCTCGTTCACGCGACACGGAGAGGTGTGTGTTCGTCTCTCGATTCTAAGAAGACTCTCGGCACGATCGCAGGTGGGTCGCCCGTCGGCGGAGGACCTCGTGTAAACTTCGTCATCGCGAAGTCATCTTATCTCATGGTGTCGTTCGGAATTGCGCTTTCGGCTGTTTCTTTTTTTCGATACCTAGAGGTTCGGCTATTAGGACATCTTCTTTCCTCGTAAGGCTTCTTCGTGGCAATCACCAATTTCCTAGGAAAAACATATTGACCTCGTCGATGCACGTTGAAAGACCAGCTGATTGTTACTATATCGATACGTTGGCAATCCGGCTGAGGAACTTCGATATCGGGTCGAGTGGGCCCAACACATCGAACTTCAAGTTCTTGGTCGATTAATGGCAAGTAATTGACTGCAAACTCCTGTCAATGTCAGTCTTTTCGGCTTTATTACCCCGATCAATGCGAATCATCTAAATGAATACATGCATAGCTTCCATCCTCGAATCCGTGAGGATCTTGTGGAGGAACCCATGGGAGCAGCCTTTAAAAAGGAAAAAAGAAAGTCATGAATCTTGAGAGGCTCAGGTAAAATTATACACGTTTGTCGAGAACTCTAACCGGGCTTTCTTAAAGTGTATAGCGCTTTGACGGGGAGCGACTCCCACATGGATTTTTCTGGCCCGCAAAATGGAGAAAGAGTGGGCTTTTAGGACTTTAAATCCAATTTCCCCAAAGACATAACCTGAAACTGGTCTTAACGCAGAGATCAAAAGAGTATCTATCACGCAAGAAAAGTTCTGTCTGAAATCCCCTCTCCCCCTCCCCCCTCGCCCCGTGCATGTGAGATGTTGGGAGTTCCTCGTCGATAAGGATCCCAGCGTCTCTCTTTCCGTTTGTCTCCTCC